>JBBYHO010006561.1:0-13837 GCA_038382025.1 Adansonia gregorii | reverse complement strand
GCTTTATGACACAAATCATGTAGTTGCATCATGTATGCAACACACATCTATAAATCATTTAAACATAGCAGCTAATAGTGTTCTATGTAGCACTTGCTAAACTCTAATAAAACCCTTATATAAAGATTCCTAACCTCAAGGGTCCATAAAATAAAAGATCACCTAGGTAAAGGTCTTTGAACCCATATCAAGATTAATCCTAGTCATGGTGCTAGCCTAGTTTCTGCTAATTAGCCTATACTACAGTTAAGTGTAAAAACATTGACAAGCAAGTTCTGGCTAACTAGCCTATATCTAGAGTTAAGTTTAATGATGCGATAGATTGATTTTAGTTATTTGGCCTATATCAAGAGTAAGCCTAATAATGCCAATAGGCTAGTTCAGGATAATGAGCCCTTAACAAGAATAGCCCATTGATGTCGATAGGCTAGTTTTGGCTAATTGATCACCATAAAGAGTTAGGCCTAATGATGCTGACAAGCTAGTTCCAGCTAATAGGCCCATACCAACAATTAAGCCAAATGATGCCAATAGGCTAGTTTTGGCTAATTGGTTGATTTAGGAGTCAAGCCTAATGAATTTGGTAGATTAGTTTGGTGAAGTTGGCCTCAAATTGGTTTAACGTATACATTTTTTATTTTCAAACTTAAGGTTTCATTTGAGTCACTAAAATCTCTACAACCTTGGTTTCACCAATGTGATAGGTATTCCTTGTTCCAAGTCGAATTTACTTATTTAGAAGTAAGCTAGGTGTTAGATCAAACTCCAAGTCCTTTACTTTTTAAATCAAAATTGCTTTCCTAAAAGTAGGTCTAGCCAAGGAGCAAAGTCTAACTATTTTTCATTTAAGTTGAATATATTTTCCTAAAAATATGTCTAGCATATGATCAAAGACTAGGTCCTTTTCTTTTTAAATCAAATCTATTTTTCTAAAAGTAGGTCGAGCCTAGGAATGAAGTTAAGGTATTTTTCTTTAAAGTCAAATATGCATTCCTAAATGTAGGTCAAGATAGGTGATAGAAACGTGTCTCCCTTTTTTGAGAAAGGAAGCGCATATGAGTTATAATATAATTTTTTCAACAAAAAAAGTGACTTTTCAACTGAGACTCTTCTTTTTTGACATAATAGGAATGAGAAAGTATAGATTCTTGGCTCATGAACATGACAGGGACCATCAAACAAATTGCTTGTCCAATGGTCTTGGATGGCCACCCCCAAGTGGCTAATGCTTGGAGTAGCCATTGGTCATTTGGAGTAAGCGTCATCGAATGCCTATCAAAACCAAATTCTGAGTTACAAAACTTGGAACATCGATTTCATGGTTTACTTGGTCCAAATATTCAAGGGTTAGCTCTAGAAGTTTATTATACACGAGAAACATCAACATCCTTATAATGCTTAAAATAGGTACCTTCTAGCCATGACTTAATTTAATTACGGTTTCCTTAGTTTTTACTTGTTATTATTTTAATATAATCCCTTTCTAATTCATGAATTTTGTATGAATAAGTAAACCTGGGTTTTGAAGAAAATTTAAATTTCATATGTTCCTTAGATATAGTGGGGAACACATAGATTTTTTTTATTAAAAGTGATAATTGATTTAATTTTTTTGGGAATTGGATATTCTATGTCAAGCACTAGAGAGATACTAATAAGGATCATTGCTTTGTAATTTTTCAAAAACAATTTGAAAATAGAGATGTAAAAATAGACACCACAAAGAGAAACTAGTAGTAAGATGAAAAAAATATAATAAATATTGCATTGAAATAAACATACAAAAGCAAAGAATATAAGGGACATAAATATGTATCTTATAATTATCAACAGTTACCTAGAAATAACCAAGTTAAAAAATTTCTAGACGTGTTTGGATCTGTTGGTTGATTGAGATGTGAAAAATGAGATTTAAGTTTTCAAAAAGTCTAGAGAAAATCTAGAAGGGAGAAGATCTGGTTTTTGATGATTTTTGAAAAAGAGAGATTAAAAAACTTCGATTGAAAAAAATTGACTATTTCTTTAAAAAAATGACATTTTTTACATTTCTTGACAATATCAACAGTTTTTGACAAAATTGAAAATTTTTAGTTTAAAAGACGAAAATTGATAAAAATGCAAATTGGTAAAATTTGGAAAAATATTTATGCCTTGATCCAAGCCAAAAGGGACTAACATGCGCTTTTGACTCTATGGGGTTGATCGAGTCACCAGAGGCATTCAAATGCCTTCGAGTAGGAATTAAAAAAATAAATTACCTTTAATTAGTGTAAAAAAAAGGACAGCATAGCACTAATCCCTTTTTTGATTTTATTATGGGCTAATATATAGGTTTCATGGTTGGATAACGTACCATTTGAAAGATAACTCGATAAGAATTAGATTAAAAATATTCCATAAATCCCCAAAAATCACTTTCTAGATGGAAATAAATTTTGAAATCAGAACAAGTTCAACATTGATAGAATATGTAGAAAGAATGGCACAGCAACATTTATAAAATTATTTCAGACTCATTTAAAATCGTTAAATCACAAAATGACACATTTTCAAAAATAAAATTTCATAAAATTATTTTAAAAAATATTTGAAAATCAAAAAAATCATATGGTGGGCCAAAATGGCCTAAATAGAATGCAAATCATTGATTCTTGGGTTCTAAGATAGCATTGATTCAAGAAATCATAACTTCCACAGTAAGAATGATTCAGGGGCAAATAGGCTACCATTGGGAAGGTAATCAAATGCCATTTAAGGGAAAATATTAAAAAATTCATGAAAAATTTTTCAAGTTCAAAAATAATTTTTCAAGTCATGATTATAATGCTACAAACGTGATATAGGGAAATTTTTAGTTTTTTTAGATTTCCTATAACAAAACTTGAGTTAAAGATGCTCCAAAATATGTCACAATAACGGATTGGTGATAGTGGCTTCACAAGCTCATTCACACAATCTTGAAGTAGTTTGGAACTATAAATACCCTATTTTGTCTGGGCCAACATTCAAGGCACTAGAGGTCATTTTGTGAGTCATCATCGAGGTTATTTAGACAAGCATAGGTCAATTTCCCAGCATTCCCTGCCAAAGTAAGGAGTCCAAAGAGTCGAAGGCAAGAAAAATCCATGTTCATGCTACTTGAATTGATACCAAAGGGCATAATATTAATACATGGCCATGGTGTATTGATATAGGACATGAGCTATTGATACATTGACAAATTTTGGTTGTTATATCGATACAGAGGGTTCTAGTATCGATACAAAGTTATTTCAATGCTTAACAGTGTTTTTGGAAAAGTTTGTATCGACACAAGTGAAAAAGTCTCTATACTTGGGAAAATTTTGTTCTTTGTATCGATACGAAGCTTCATTGCATTGATACAGAAAGCTTAGGTATTGATACCAACTTCATAATATCAATACCAGAAGCTATAATTGGCCCTTGGTTTTAATATAAAAAGCCTTGAATCAATACCACAAGGCATTTTTCTTAATTCATGCTGTTTTCATACCTTTGCACCATTGAACTTAAAATCTGATTTAAACACATCATTGGAATAAAAAAATGTCAAAATTCATACCAAACCTTAAAATTAGACTTATGGTTGGGTTTTAACAAATTTTTGAAGCCCAAAATGGCTTAAAACTAGGACATTTACATGAAAAAAATGGTTTTTTTGGGGAATACTTTGCTTTTCTCCATGTTATAAGCACTTTCAGCCTCTTTACTCCACCACTCTACTTGCTGTAGCCAATGAAAAATAGCCAACTAGGTATAATACCCAAATCTATCATGTGGTTCATAGCTAAAACCCTATAATATTATTTTTTACTTTTTTTCTTCATATTCACATAGCTATATATGCCAACATTGGCTTAGCTAAAAAAGGGCTCTTTACACATATTCTTACCAAAAGCACTCACTTTTATTTGTTCTTTCAACATTCCTTAATCACTAAAAAACCAAAAACTCTCATCCATTCCCCTAGCTCCTTTAAACCACCACAATAACCCTTCCAAAACTTCTATTCCACTTCTAATTTCTCTTAAATCTCCTTTCATCAACATTATCACTAAAAAGCTCCTTCTTTTCCTCACTTTCTTGCTAATCAACAAAAAATAGAGGGAAAATGTAACATAGTTACTGCTCAAAAGAAAAGTCAAACTTTGAGGCTTTTTGGTATATTTTTCTCCTTACTCTATTTATTTTCTTTTTTTTAGTGTTTGTATTATCTTAAGGACATTTTTGATATTACCATGATCATTTTAAGATTCTCATGCATTTTGTGGCTTTTGTTATGGTAGTCTAAGGCTTAGGATGATCTTTTGATGCTTTGATGGCCAAACATGCCATGTTATATTTTCACCATCACAAGAGTCGCTGTTCATTCACTTCTTGTCATGTTTCACCCACCTTCACATGTTCAACTCATAGTTAAAAGTTCACCCTAACATATCTTAAACATATACATATATTTTCTTGCATTTTGATAGGTTTCGTGGAACAAAAATGTCATCTTGAAAGTTTCAATATGTTTTTCCATGTTTAAACATGTTCATATAATTTTTCATAGCATGATTCTTGATGTCATTTATGATGTTAATATGTCCATGTATCCTTTCTAGTTATTTCTTGCATTTTTGCCACTTTTCCTGCCAAAACATCCTTTTATTTACATGTGTCATCCATATGCATCTTCAAGCATGTCATATTTTGTCTCAAAGCATTTGTTTACTGACTGCAAAAATCTGATTTTAAAAAAATCCCAAGTTAAATCCATTTTACCTTAATAAATAGAGAATAACAAGAATTTAATGTTTTCACAAAATTAGTCCTCTAATCTTAGAGATAAATCAAGCTTTCTATGTTTGGATTAATGGTCAAATGAACTTAAATGTTTTGGCTTCCAAAATAAAATAGCCTTTTACTTGTTTTAAAATGTTAAGGTCTTGATCTAGAGCTCAATGCCTTATTGGTGACATAGTCAATGAGCTATTCCATTATCCTAAACTACTTTAAGATTGTGTAAATAAGCTTGTGAAGCCCATGCCACCATTCTTTTCTATCATGGATGTCTAGATGTCCTTGGCTTAAGTTTAGTCCTAAAAAACTCAAAAATACCAAAAAACTTATTTTTGCTCTGGCAGCACTATGCTCACCACTTAAAAATCGTTTTTGAACCTAAAAACATTTTTTATAATTTTTTTGATATTTTTCCTTGAAAGAGCTATGAATCAAGTTTCCAACAATGACTTGTTTGCACATGAACAAATCTAGATAAGAAAGTTATGATTTTTTGAATCTTTGCCATGTGAAACACCTAGAATTAACAATTTACATTTTGTTTGGATCATTTGGTGCATCAAATAACTTTTTCTAAATTTTTAAAATATTTTTCCTAAAAATTTTGTGAAATTCCTTTTCTAGAAAAGTATCATTTGTGATTTAACAACCTCAACTGAGTTTAAGGCAAATTTTTAAAATACGTTACACCTTTTCCCTTATATATGCTGACGATGCTAAAACAAACCCAACTTCAAAAATTAATTCTACTAAAGAAGTGATTTTCTAGGATTTTTAAAATATTCTTATGCTAATCCTCATTGAGTTACCTTTCTAACAGTACCTTATTTATCCCTAAAAGCCTTCGGATAGACCTAAAATAAATTTGGAAAAGGAGACAACACAATTTTGTCCCTGACTTTTGGAATTATAATTAATGCAATTTCCTGAACCACCTTTATTGAAATGTTCGAACATCTCAAAATACACCCATGGAGTCACATACTACAACACAAGCCCTTTAGGCTTAGATCAATGCTAAAACAAAATTTGAAATTTTACTCAAATCCTCATTTTTAATCTTTAAAATACAATTTCACTAAAACATCCCTTTCCTTATTAGATATAAAAATCTTCATTATTGGGAATACTCCAACTCTACCTTCTGAAGGGATATTCTAACCTCACTTTTTATTCAAAATTTCAATTTTCTCTTTCCTAAACCTCTCAAGCTTTTAGTTAGAACTCATTTCAAACATGTCCAAAATCTTCACTATTGAGGATACTTCAACCTCACCTTTTGTGGGGATACTTCAATCTCTCTTTTCATTTAAAATTTAAATTTTTCTCTCTCGACCAGGAATACTTAAACCTCATTTTTCACCTAAGAATCCAAATTTTCTCTTTCTCAAGCTACTCTAATTGTTTTAATCACAACCTTCTTTTGTACATGCCAAATATATTTATCATTGGGGATACTCCAACTCTATTTTTCAAAATTCACTCAAAATTTGAATTCTTTCTCAAGTATCCCTGACTTTTCTAATCAAAACTTTTATTTACAACTCAAGCAACCACTAAGTGTAAATGCATCTCAAAATTGTCATCATAGTTATTCTTCAATAATCAAAGACAATTAAGTGATATATTTCAATCATCTCTCTTTTTTCTATGCTTTTATGTGTTTTTTATGCAATATTATCATACTTTTTTTTGTCTTACTAACATATTTCCTTTTGCGATGCCCATTTTTCACTTATCTTTCCAAATTGTTTTTGAAAACTATAAGGCAATATTCCTTATTGGTATCTTTCTAGTGCTTGGCACGAATATCTAACTTTCAAAGCTAAATTCGGAGATCGTTTTCACCAAAAATCCTTTTATTCCTTACATCTCTGGGTGCATATGCGATTTAGAATTTTTCTTCAAAACCTAGATTTATAATTTTTAAACATAATCAATGCATTAAAAGAGGATTATATCAAAATAATGACAAGTCAAAACTCATGAAACTGAAATAAACATAAGATATGGGTAGCAAGTATCAATCTCAAGCATTCTAAGGGTGCTAATCTTTACCCACATATAACCAACTTCTAAACCCAATCAGCGAATCTTTAGATCTTGTAGATTGTAAAATTAGTATTTTGAGTTTTGTAACTTGGAATATCATTCTCAATAGACATCTGATCATGCCTAACCTGAAATTATCAATGGTGACTCTAAGTTTTTGGCCACCTCATAGTGGCCATCCAAGACCAATTGGATGAGCGATTTGTCTAACAATTTTCTCCTTATTATCATTTCATCATGCCTAATTCAAATACTGATCAAGGGATAACCTAATGGCAATTCCTAACTTTTTTTTGAGTCATACAGGTCACTATTTCGAGCGATTCGGTCAATGCTATGCCCGAATAAGGGGCACAACAACTTGGTGAATTTGCTATAGACTTAAGTTAGAGAGTTAAGCCCACAACTAGCTATGCCTACTTGTTTCTCGATTCCCTTAATGTTTGGTCATTATTTACTTACAACCCACTTTCACCTTTGTTTACTAATGTTTTATCTCATGTGCTTTTTGTTTCATTTGTCAGGGATTACCTTGCTTTCGAATAAATGTTAATTTAATAATTATGATAATAAGATGAAAACAAAAAGGTTTGATTATTTCCATGACACACACTGTGCACATTAATTTGCACTAGATTCCCACCAAACTCTATAGTAAGGTTATAGTCTTATTTATTAAGGGGAAATAAGCTATTTGCCTTCGTTAGTAACCCCTCTTATGGGCATAGAAAGACCTTCTGAGGTGTAAAGTACTTATGTCTCTTATGAGTAACTCTTCATATTTGCATAGGAAATACATGCACTAGATCAAACTGTTCTACCAAGCTTGTGATGGGCCTAGAATCGGGGTGCCTTAGCTATCCTTATCGAATAGAATGGTGATTCAAATATCAATTTAGCATCAACTCAAAGCCATATAGTGAGCCCTAAAAGCCAAACCATGTCAAACCATGCTACAATGCTGCTAGAATAACTAGATAATAGAACCATTTGGAAAAATAATTTTTGCCTTTTACTCTTTTATACCATTATTTTACATGGGCAATGGTGAACGTACATCATTGCCCACATTTTCAATTTAGTCTTTTTAATTGATCATTGGAGCATGCTGTTACACTATCTGACAAATGGCTAAAGCTCATCTTTCCTTTACGAGAAACACATGAATGTTATCACCCATAGTCATTCAGTTCACCTTCAAACTAATAAAGTTAACCTATTTAAGCCATTATAATATTTGATTTATGGCTTAAAATATATTCACCAATAAGTGACAATAGATGTACTTGATTGCCTAATTGGTCAACTATGACTTGAGGTTTTCATATCACCTCGTTAAAGGCAAACTTAACTCGGTTAAGCTGTTACACTGTCGAATCGATAGCTAACAACTATTGCACTCCTGTAGATGATGGCATATGAAGGCTATCATCTAAAATTCCCTTTAAGGCTTGGTATTGCCTTTAAAGGCATGGAATTTAACCTGGCTAAACTGTTATGCTATCCAATTGATGGTTGGCACGTATCATCCTTAGGTAATGACAAATAAATGCTTTCACTTGGGTTGCTAGTTTTAATCCCTAATAAAATGCAACCTCATTGTGAGGTTTTAACTTAGATACATTATTTTATTGTTCATATCATTTTGTACCATAAGGAAGAGTAATTTTTTTAACCTTTTAGGGTCACCCTAAGGCATCATAACGCTTATTAATGGGGTAATTTCTATGATTTATTTTTGTTGCTTTTTTTCTTTTATAGGTATTCCTTGGTCTTTTACTACGTTATTGGTCCTTGTGTTTATATCCCATGCATCATTTCTTGCATCAAACATGTAGAGACGATTGATATGGGATAATAGTGAATGAACACCATAATGATAAAGGATTTTTGCCCCATCGATGTCATATTTCCTTGGTAAGATCCAAGGAATAATTCATTTATTTATATGGATTCCCTCCTCTTATGAGCCATACTACCATGGTCTGTGCATTACAGATGCAACATCGTGTATTTCATGTGTTCCATGATTATTTGTAATACTCTTTGCAATCTTAAAGATAGATGTCCATGACGACTTTCTCATGTTCATATCATTTTCTCACACCCTGCATTAATATCTGCATTGGACTCACTTACATGTACATATACATGTATCCCATAACATTTTAGGTCTCATATATGTAAATAAGCATCCCTAACATGTTATATTTTCTATCTTTATTCATTATTCCTTAATATAGTCATGCATTAATCATTCATAACACTAAACCTATTTGTTTCTTAAGTTAAAAAGGTATAACTTGGGAAATCAATTAGAAAAAAAGTCTACACCTTGGAAGGCATCGAAAAGAAATAATTAGAAAAAGAGTCTATACTTTGGAAGGCATAAAAAAGAAACCAAGGCATGACATTTGAGAATTGAGGGAATAGTTTACAAAACCAGTAAAAGTAGTTAGGGACTTTCTCAATGCTAAAAAAGATTCCACAAAAGGGGTGTCATCATCTATAATTAGCTAAATAGGTCATAGTGTGGTAAATCTATTGGAAATGTTTGTTAATTCCTTGGAAAGAATTATCAAAGAAATTAGGCAAAATGTTTGGGAAATGAAGAGATAACTCTTAAAACTGACAGGGATGATCTCAAACCTCAATTAACTAAAGATAGATTACCTTTATGAGTCACCATCACCCTCTCCCTTTACCATGTCAAGAACAGAGACCTAAGTAGTTAAACCAGATATAACCTATATAAAGGCTTCTAATTTTGCACTGTAACCAATATTTGAGTCCCACTACCATTGCCCTTACATTGGTGATTGATGCGCTCTTCAACTAAGGATGCCTTCTTGTTACCTCTCAACCATCCCTTGACTCCAATGTTAAAAAATCCATAAACAAAAAAGAACAAGCTAGTGCAATTGGCAATGAAAATCAATCACAACCAGGCTTAGACTTATACCTTAAAACCAATCCCTACCACATTTACATCATAAGTCAAATGGTTCACCTAGCTCGAGGTACTATTCTATCAAATCCATACTCAAGCTTTTACCTTCAAACATCTTTATCAATGCATAATTCAGTACCCTTGAACCTAATTAGATATACTTATTAGCCAAAAGGATGAAGGACTTCCCATAAAAATAGCGAAGTAGTTAAGAAAGAGTTCCTATAAAATTGATCCCAGTATTGTCACTACATAATCGACCTTTAAAACTTCAGATGACTTGAAGTGCATAGCATGCTCAACTTAAAAATAAATGATGGTTGTTTGTGGTAGAGCCATTGAGCTATCCCTTGAATGAGATTTGGATTAGGCATGATAATATGATGGGGTAGGGACTATTGGACGAGTCGCTCATCCAACTAGACCTAAATGGCCACCACAAAGTGGTGATAAACTTTGAGTCGCCATCAATCATTTTAGGCTAAGCAAGATCGGACTCCTATTGAAAACAAAATTACAAGTTACAAAACTCAAAACACTGATTTCAAGGTCTATAAAGTCCAGAGATTTGTTGGTTGGGCTCAGAAGTTAGTTATGTGCAGGGAAGGACTAACATCCTTACGATGCCTGAAATCGACACCTACTAACTATATCTCACTCTCATCTCGGTTAAATCAGTTTTATTTAGTCTCTATTTAGATATAATCCTCTTTAATGCATGAAGTTTTGGAAATTGTAAATCAGGGGTTTTTTTTATTAAGAAAAATTAGATCACCTGTATGCCTCAAAGATATGAGGAACATAGGGATTTTTTATGAAAACGATGTCCGGATTGGATTTTAAAAATTGGATGTTTCATATTAGGCACTGAAGAGATAACAACTTAAAACATCGCCTCGTAAATTTCATTAGAAAACAAATTTTAAATATGAATGCACAATAACACTATAAAAGGAAATAAGTTAGTGAGGCAAAAAATAAAAATATCATAATATCATAAACAAGCAATCACATAACAAAAGAACATAAAAAAATGGGTGATAAAAATTTATCTCATAATTGCCTTTGATTATTGAAGAAAAATTCGAATGACAATTTTAGAGATCGATTTGAATTTGGTGGTAATTTGAAGAAGAAAGCTGTTTATTAAAACAGTTTAAGGTATTTGGAAGAGAGCAAATATTAAGTTTTTAAGGTAAAAACAGCGTTGGAGTATCCACATAGAGAAGTGGGGTTGGAGTGTCCCCTTAAATAGAGTTATAAACATAGTTAGGAATAAAGGAAAAAATTTTACCTTTTTTTTAAAAAAAATGGGGTTGGAGTATCCCTTTGAAGTAGTAGGGTTAGAGTATCCCTAAAGTTAGGAAAACATTTAAGAATAAAGAGAAATTTTAAACTTTGATTAAAAACGGGGTTGAAGTATCCCGTTTAAGTAGGAGAGTTGAAGTATCTCTACTAGCAAAAATTTTAATATGAAATCCTATTTTTATTTATTTTAACCTTGATCCAAGTCAAAAGGGGTTGGTGTTGTGAGGGAGACTAAACGAGTGCATTTCAAGACATACAAACATCTAAGGAGATTAAAAAATTAGATTACAAATAGGGGGCAACATCGTGTCATCTCTATTTTTGAATTTTTTTTTTTGGTGTATCTGAGGACTTTAAAGGCTAAAAGAGGTACTATTGGAAAGTTGATTTAATTAGGCCTGTCTTAGCTCTGGTAGCATGTAAAATTAAAAGGGCATGATAGATTTCAAAAAATCATTCTAAGCTTATCCGATATCGTTAGAAAGCGAATAATACCTTCCAAGAAAAGAAATTTTATGAACTTTTTGGGAAAAAATTTAGAAATTTCATGTGAATCATCTAATAGGCCAAAATAGCCTAAACAAAATATTGCAGCTAGTTTTAAGGGTTTTAGGTAGCAAAGGCCTAAAAAATTATAAATCCCTTATCTAAGATGATCCAGGGGCAAATAAGCAACCGTTAGATAGGAATTAGATGCCCTTTAAAGGAAAAATATTAGAAAAATCAAAGAAAATATTTTGTGGTTAGAAAATAATTTTTCAAGTTCAGACTACAGTGATGCCAAAGAAAAAACAGGAGAACTATTCAATATTTCAATTTTTTTAAAAATAAACTAGGGTTTAGGATGTCTGAATGTCTACGACTGAAGTAACACAGGTTTTACAAGTTCATTCCATAATCATGGGGTAGCGTGGGATGATGGAACAACCTGTTGACCATGTCACCACAAGGAACGTAAGGCTTAAGATCAAAGATTAATACTAAAAAGGATTCCCTCTTTTTTTTAAAAAAAATGAACTTATTTCACCATGAATCTAGAGCTGAAAAGTTAATTTGCCTCCAAGATTGGAAAACCAATTTAATGAAAACATTAAGTCTTTGTTACTCTTCGTCTATTGAAGGTAACATGAACTTAACTTGGGGATATTTCTAAAAATCAGTTTGTAAGAAACAAGCAAGCATTTTAATGGAGATATAATGAACAAAATACATCATATACAAAGATAAACATGGATTAAACATGTAAACATGCAAAGATGATATTTTGACGTGAAAATGTATGACACAAATATAAGAAGATGACAAATAAGATGCATGGAGATGATATGAACATGTCTGAACAAGGGAATGGATGCTAGAGTTGCTAAGATAGGATTTTTATTTCATGAAACTCCTTAAAACACAAGAAAATGTTTAAGCATACCTAAGACATGTTAAGATGACCACTTAAATATGCAATAGATATGTGAATATGGAAGAAACATGGCAAAAGATACATGAAAACAGGCTGTATAATGATGAAAATAAAGCATGGCAAGTTTATATATCTAACAAAATCATGGTGTCTAGAGGGTCATCAAGATCCTAGGACTACCACAACCAAGGCAACAAAGATGCATGGTAGTATTCGGAGGGTCATGGCAATATGAAGGGTTCACTAAAATGAAATGGATGATCAAAACAGAAAATGTCTAGAACAAGGTAAAAAAAACCAGTAAATGCTTGAACTTTCCTCATCTTTAAAGCAGTAACTTTAAGCTCAATCCCTTCCTTTTTTTTTGTTATTTTTTAGCAAGAAAAAAATGAAAGAAAGAAGCTTTTTAGTAATATGGTTGCTGATGGAGTGTTTTAAGGATGAAAATATCTGACGAGTTAAGTTTTTGAAAGGATTCTACTGGTGGTTTTAGGGAGCTACAAGAATGAAGGTTGTTTAAAGTTGAAAAGCAATGGAACATTATTTTTATGCACTTTTGGAATCAGAGTTATTGGAAGATCTTTGGGAATAGATGGAAAATTTCTTGGGATTGTTGGAGAGCTTTTTCGGACGGTTAAAAGTTTTCTTTTCTGAGATAGTTGGTTGTCCTCATTCAATGCTCAGCCTTCCTTTTAGAAGACAACGCAAAAGGCATTTTTGATTTTTTTTGCACCAAGGGACATCTCCAGTTGCCATGCTTAGTTTACTCTTTTTTTATTGGTTCTACCATGCTAAGCAAGGAGGCAAAGAGGCTGTGAAAGCCTGCAATTAGAGATATACCTACCATACCCTCTTACACCCATATATTTTATGAAAGTGACCTTTGTTATTAATTGTTTGGCCTCCAAAAATTTGTTAGAATTTGTTAATGCACCCATAGTTAAGGTTTGCAATATTTTATAAGAGTTCCTTGGTGCAAAAACATGTTTAAATCGGGTTTTTAAAGGCTGAAAAATGGCTCAAACTAGGTAAAAATACCTTAGTGTATCGATATAAAACATATTGTATCGATACACAAGGTACTTTTTACTCATGAGTATCAATACAATGAGTTGTAAATCAATACTAAGAGCAAACAATATTTTCAGTCTCGAAACTTGGAGGCCAGTATTGATAAATTCTAAGAGAGAACTAACTCTCAATTGAAGAAGAGAATTTATTTTTTTCTTCATGCTGAATACAATGGCAGCATCCCTATTTATACTAGTTTCATAGGAGTTATGATTTGTATTCCTAAAAGATAACTC
>JBBYHO010006509.1:7791-36125 GCA_038382025.1 Adansonia gregorii | reverse complement strand
ACGATAAGTTGTCAAAGGACTCACTGTTTTGAATCACAATGTTCTGATGCTGCTAGATTGCTTCAGTTACATTATCGTTTTGCAGAAACTGTTGTATTTGATGTGACATGGGAACTCACACCTTCAAAAGCCCTTTATATATATATATATATTAATTTTTTTACTTAGATGCGCTTCTGAATATACGAATACTTTGAGAAGCTATTGATCTTTTAACAAAATACCCGCTATCACAATGTAAATCCAGACAATCAAATTATGCATGATTCCAACTACACCCTTTATTGCATTTGGCAATGAGCCTAAAACAAAAACAAATGAATAAATGTTTATCTTAGGGCTAGAATCCGCCAACCGCTAGCATTCTTTATTCATTTTAGTTGCCAATTCATCTAATTTGTTTGTTTATGTTGTTGGCAAACACTTGTAATGGCTAATTGTTTGTTTATATTATTGGCAAACAACATAAAATAAAATCTTTCCCTTCCAAAAAAAAATTTTCTTAAAACCCATACAAAAGTTTTACCCACCATAGAAAAATAGCAAAATTTTGTTAAAAATTATAGCCAAAAAAATGTTATTTCAAGACATTTTTTCTTTATTAGAAAAACAAAAAAGAAGAAAGAAAGGAGGAAATTAGTAAAATTAGTGGCCTACTATTAGCATTACAATGTTGCTAAATATAATTATATGTAATTCGCTTTCTTCGGACGGGATTCATGCGTCGGCTTCTCAGTTTTTTCCTCCTGAGACGCCATTTTCCCTCGTCAGGGAAGGTCACAGTACTCCCTTTCTCAAACTCTTTTTTCTTCCACCAAAGAAAACGAAGATCCCATCTTTTACACGTTGTTTTCAATCTCCTTATTCAACTCTCAGAACACAAGAACAAAAAAAAAAAAAAAAAATTCATGCTTTACTCTTCTCTATCTCCATATCTTTGTTAAAATTTCAGCTGTTGATATGAACACCATCAATTCCCTCAGCGATTCCACAGCGAAGCTTCCTTCAAGGGTCCTAAGCCTTAGGAACACATCGTTTGTGGGGTTCGGGGATTCTTTTAATGTCCCTTGTTGTGAACAAAAGCTTGCCTGCAAGAGCAAACCTTTTCTGTTGAGTTTCAATCAAAACTCTCAATTCCACGCCTACCCTTCTCGATTCTCAGGCTTTCAACTCGTTATCAACAATTCCTAGAAGTTGAATTGCTTACCAAGTTTAGGTTTTGCCCAATCCGGGGCGGTTTTAAGGCCTTATGGTGTCTCTGTTGAAGCCAGTGTAGCGTCGGATCTCTCAAGATGGCTTGAGACACGCGTAAACGACAAGAATTTCGAGGAAATTTACGTGAAAAATGGTATCAATGTGAAGCCACTAGTTGTTGAAAGGATTGACAATGATGAGAACATTGTTGGAGGAGAAGTTCCTCGTGCTGAAAATGAAAACAACGTGAAGAATATTGAGGAGGGTTTGCAGGAGGGAAACAGTGGAACTTCAGTTGAGAGCGACATTGACAAGGAGGCGCGGAATTTGTTGAGAGATGCAGTTGTTACATATTGTGGACTTCCCATTGGTACAGTGGCTGCAAATGATCCAGGTGAAAAGCAGCCTTTATTTTATGATCAAGCTTTTATTCGTGATTTTCTGCCTTCCGCTTTGGCTTTCTTGCTTGGAGGTGGAGAGATTGTCGAGAATTTTCTCGTCCATACGTTGCAGTTGCAGGTAGATATATTGTACATATTCACATGTTTAGCTTGTTTAGTAGCATTAGTTGTGCATTTGATCCATCACTTATTTGAAACTCGGTGATTGTTTATTTGTTATTTACTTAATATTCAAATAGCCTAATTAGCATAATTGTTGATGTTATCATATTTTGCTTATTGATTATCTTTCTGCTTTGGTGGCTGCTCACTTTCTTAATGCAAATGTACATGTTAAAATGCTAGGAAGAATCAAATGCTAGGAAAATTCATCTTAAGATACTTTTTTTTTTCTAACTGTCCATGTTTTTTAGTGTTCTTGGATATATCTGGAATTCTTTCATGTTCTTTTCTAAAGTACATAGTCATAGTGGATGTTTCTTACGCCAATAAAGAAAGTCCTTTTCCACTAGATTGTTAACCCGAGGTGCTCCATTTCCTTATCAATCCAGGTTCAATTTTTGTTGGAGCACTTAATGAGTAAAATCCTAAACGCACCAAGCCAATGCGTGAGAATGTAACCTTAAGATTGCTCTGAGAGAGGATTAGGTCCAGATAAAGCATAGGGATACCCTGACTACATTGTCAATAGAAAAAAAAATGTAAAAAAAAAAACAAAATGCAGTGCACATATTCACCATAAAATTGGTATATTGTTCTTTTAGATTCCTCTTAATTACAGTAGAACTTTGAGCATTTAGTAGTTAATGAAATAATGTTATGTCTCTTTTGCACATGCTGGAACAATTCAGATGTGAATATGTGTCATGCTATATACCATGAAGGGTAACCATTTTGCTGATCGGACTTGCGTAAATAATACATTTGGAACTTAACAACTTTTTGTTGTTTTTAGTCTAGAGTTGGGAGAAAACTGCTCGACTGCTATAGTCGTGGATAGGGTTTGAGACCAGCAAGTTTTAAGGTTAGAACTGTACCTCTTGATGACAATAAGTTTGAGGAAGTACTAGTTCCAGATTTTGGTGAATCAACTATTGGCCGTGTTGCCCCGGTGGACTCCGGTTAGTATATTGTTATTTTTTGTACCTTTAACTACAACTTGCCAGGCTTACGAAATAAGGATGCTGTACTATTCAAATTTAGCAATCATAACTTTCTTGCACTTCTAAACTGATTTTTTCGTTTTCAAAGGTCTTGTTCTGTGAGAACATCAAATGAAAGTGACTAAGTTTATTAACTGACTTTGTTGATAGGATTGTGGTGGATTATATTGTTGAAGGCATGTGGGAAGATCAGCGGTGACTATGCATTGCAAGAGAGCGTGGATGTTCAAACAGGAATAAAACTGATCCTCAGCTTATGCTTAGCTGATGACTTTCATGTGTTTCCTTCTGTGTTAGTCACTGATGGATCCTGCATTATAGACAGAAGGATGGGTATTCACAGTCTTTCCCTTGAGATACAAATGGGTCAGTTATTTGAAGCTTTTTAGTTTCCCAATGAACAACAAAAAGGCTTTATATTGCTCTTGTTAGATATATTTGATGTCACCTGGTCTCAACAGGTTAGGTTGTCATTTTTACCTCCGTTAAATTTTCTCTCTTCAGACATGGTATTAGACCCAGTTTGTTTTTTAATAGCAAATTAAGGGTTTTTTTTTGTATCATGATTCTGTTTTATTTTGCCAGCTTATCTTTGGGTCTCCTAACTGGTCGCATCTTTGATCCACAGGCTTTGGCTTATGCTGCTCTGCGTCGCTTTTGTGAGATTGTCACAGTAAATGAAGGTTCGGAGAATTCGATGAGGGCCATCGATAACAGACTCAGTGCACTATCGTTTCACATCAGAGAAAACTATTGGGTCGACGTTAAAAAAATTAAAGAGATTTACCGATATACAACAGAAGACTACTCAATGGATGCTACCAACAAGTTCGATATTTATCCTGAGCAAATCCTTTCACGGCTTATGCATTGGATACCTGAAGAAAGTGAGTGTCTAATTGGCAATCTACAGCCATCTCACATGGATTTTAGGTTCTTCACACTAGGAAATCTCTGGTCCATTGTTTCATCACTGGGTACTCTAAAACAGAATGAAGCTATTCTGATCTTAATCGAAGCTAAATGGGATGATATTGTGGGGCATATGCCTCTCAAGATATGCTATCTTGCAGTGGAGAATGCTATTGTGGGGCATAATTACTGGCACTGACCCCAAGAATACGTAAGTACCTTGCCCTTTATTTTGAGACTCTATATATATATATATATATGTAGATACACACACACACACACACACACACACACACACACTTACGCACACGCACACATATGGTCCTATGTATTATCTACTGGCACCAGTGTGCTTAATAGACTTGTGCAGCCTTGGTCGTATCATAACGGTGGATCTTGGCTAACACTTCTTCGGCAGGTAAACTTGATTTTTTTGTTTTTTTTCCTTTTTGGAGTTTGGAATAGCCTTTGTCAAGAGTGGCCTCTTATCTCTTGAGAGGTCTTTATATTATATCTGGTTTTGTTTTGAACATGAAGTTTTGTTCTATGATATATTTGTTTGAATACTCTGAATTATTTCATGCAGTTATACACTTATATTCCCGCTATATCTCATTTTACTCTTTCAGTTTACTTTGGCATGCATCAAGATGGGCAGATTAGTTAGTGTATGTTATTTTTTCCGATCAGTCACCGAAGTTATTGGGCATTGGAAGTATCAATGAGAGACGGGGGGCAACAGAGCCTGAACTTATATAACGAGTATGGCTCCTGCTCCCAAGGTTAATTATTGAACCGTATTTTGTTTAACGATTTTCGTTATCAAAAGGCAGTAAGAACAGCAGGATATTCATATTTCTTGTATCTTGGGCGTGCAACCTATTTATAGAATGTTTGTTTTGGCCATTGATTCTGGTTGAGCTTTTCGTAGAGAGAATTCATCAATAGGAAAATATTAAGGGTAATCACATCTATCCATCCCATGATTCAAATTGCCAGAGTTTTCCAAAAGAATATTTTAATTTCTGACCATTGAGCTGTTATCAGAAACTCTTAGATGAAACAAAAAATCACTGAATTTCATCCAAGTAATTAATTTTTAATCATAATGTGGCTTATCCCAATTTCTTTGTTCCAAGTTTCAGTTTGACACGTTAATAGAAAACGAACGTATTCCATGCACCAATTATGAAAAATGTGAATGTACAAGTTTGTTTTACTAGTGTGGCTTGGCCAATTTATTTGTTTAAACAATTAGGTTAAGGTTTTAGAATGAGCCACATCTAGTAGGGTATGCTGTGGAAAAGGTTCATTTGAGGCGTTGAGTGGAAATAGGACTAAAGCGGTGCCGCAGCAGGTGCTCCAGTCTCAGCCCAGGAGCCTCAGATTGTGTAATTTCATTTTTTTTTTTTTTAAATGGATTGTAGAAGGAAAGATTATTATCTTAATGGCTAAGGTGACTTGTCTCCATCAATCTTCAAAAGTCAAGAATTATTGTAGTAACGTTACACTCTGTCAAATTGTGTGTTCTCTTTGACCCAAAAGTAAACAAAGAACAAACATAGGCATAATTGCATAAAAACTATAGTATATTTTTCACTTAAAAAGGCATGGGTTGCTTCGAATAGGTTGAAGCAACAACCAGTACCCACCTAGACCTCTCAGGTCCTATCTGAAAATATGTTGTAGTAGTACTATTATCATCATCATCATGCAATACAAATGCAACATCCGTTTTCTGAAACTGTAAACACTTTTTTTTTAATTTATTGCTACTAACGATATTAGTGAAATTAAGACACTAGCAAATGCCAGCAATCCAAAAGGAAAGGAGAAACCATGAATTAACCCCACAGATGAAAGCCTTCTCCTATTGGAAATGGATACTCCTCTAGACCTCCTTCACTTCCACAGCCCCTTTCAGTTCCTTTTCTTCGTTCTTCTCCTTGGATTCCTTAATTACTTCGCCTTCAATCTCAAAAGCTGATGCAGGGAAAGATCTGGACAGCCCTGCTGGGGTCTTGAAAGTAATTTTGCCAGTCGTTGGATCATCAACATAGATATCACTGACAGTGATCCAAATCAAAAGCTCCTTGCTCTTAACCCCAGTCAGCTTCTTGATCTTGTTTTGCTCAACAACAGCTGTGACTTCAGGTGCATAGGAAACGAGCTTCCCTATCTTCTCAAACTTGTGGGTTATGCTCTTCTTCTGTTTAAGCCACACAAAACCTGTGTCCTTCACATACCCACATTCTTCGATGTCCTTCAAGGGCAAAAGCCCTCTGGGCATGCATATTTCCTGAAGGAAAGACTTCGATTTCTCTTGACAGATCGCATCTCCATGGTAAATTTCCGACGCACTGGCTTTGATCTCCTCCGTTACCAGAGACATCTCCTTTCTCTAGAACTTGAAACTGGTCAACTTGTTGAGAAAGAAGCTTATCGATGGGAATGTGTCGCAAGAAGATGGGTCCTCATATAGTTGTCAAGCTACTTATCCACCCTCGTGATGCAAAAATATTTCCATAATGCCATTGTGGCAACTGGCAAGTGGCAACCATGCATGCCTCGACCTTGCAATGGCTCCGTTCGGTCAAGGTTGGGTTTAAGTTTGGGTTTAGCCATAGTCCCTGGGCCTCTCGAGCGATGCTGGTGCTTGTTGCTAGTTTAGGTGCGGTGCTTGGGTGAGCTAACAGCGGATGTAATTTAGGTAAGCAGAAAGGGGCATAACATTCTGCCTAGCTAGCAGTAGCTTAGTATTTATGAACTATGATGCAGTTGGAAACTTATTGCAGAAATTAAAGAGGGAAAAAGGGGAAGCTTAGCTGGTTGGTGTTTGAAAAGAGTTGCCAATACGAATACGCCAGGTGTAATTTAGGTGGGAGAAGGAATGTAGTTTCCGCAGTAACGTAATCACGTCATAAAGATGAACCCTAAACGTGTGGGAGTTCGTAGGCCAAATCCAATGGTACGAAGGATTTACTAAAATGAGGAAACTTACGTTGGTAACATTACATATTCAACTACTTCGGCTGTTGAGCATTACCATCCTAAATACCTTGAAGCAGAACAGGTGAAAATCATTAGGTTCCGAAACTTGTTTACCATCACTGAATGATGAGGGGGAAGGTACAGCCTTTAATATTTTGCTCTGCATCTGGGAAGGCTGCAGTTAATGATTAAGCTCGCAAGACAGACATGGGAGGCCCACCGTTTTTGTCACAATTGGTAACACTCATCTGCAGCAGTGTCACCATTTTCCTCAGAGCCTGAACTATGCATAGTGAATAAAGAGCTTAACCTCTGAATTCAAAAAATATTTCAGGTAAATCAAAGATGAAACTTTCTCATTCAAAAGCGGGAACTAATTCCCCTAAATACTGGTGTAACTTCATCGACTGTCAATATAAATCAAATAATAGATGTAGACAAACTTGCAGACCAAAGTTGAAAAGAATCGGCTGATAGCCCTTGTTTACCGGCAATATCAAACACAACAAGGAGAACATGAAGCATCCCGATTGAATAGAGTTTGTTACAAATAGATGTACATGATAGGCCATTTTTGCAGGAAAAACGGAATAGTGCGCAAAAGGATATCACATATCCTTGCGTCCGAAACAAGAAGCCTTAGAAATGATTTCCATTGCCGTTTGCCAGGAGGTGCAATAATTTTCAAGGAACCATCAACTGGTTGCAGCTTTTATATAGTTATGGCCCTCCAATCCCATTGCATTACTGTAATTGTTTAGCAAGGATTCGATGTGTTTGATCTCTTTTGGCATTGATCCAGTAAGAACCTGTTTCAGTATTCCACAGCCAGAGGGATTACTAACCAGAATAAATAATTTAGCAATGATTGTGAAACTTTAATCCCCTCCCCCTTTTTTTTTCCCACCAAGGAAACCTGAGAGAATAATAAGCCCTCAGTAGCAATGATTCTGCCCTTTTTTATTCCAACCACTTTAAAGGACTTATTTATAATATTTTACTGAACATGTCAGCAACAAATAGAAAAAAAAATCCTCAAGACTAAAAGGTAATGAAAACCATCTTTAAATGATTATTATCAGCAACAAGTCACACCAAATACAAGGATATCCTTAAGAATAAAAAGGCGAAAGTAGCAATAATCATCTTCAGGTTATTATCAGCAGAAGGGCCAGGATTGATGAAAGTACCACATTTATATAGTTTTGGTCTATGATAACATTGAGTGAATGCAATTTGAATTTTTTACCTCACAACCCGTTTCTGTAATCAGAACCTCATCCTCAATCCTTATTCCAGTGCCTTGGTACCTACAATACATCCTCATTAAGTATTTTGCATCAAGAGTCTGATCTTCTTAATTTATTTGGAATATATCTTAGTAAGGACTCTTTACCATGCAGCAACTCTAAAAACGCAGAGAGTCTGACATTTTCAATCTGATATCCTCATATATACACAATTACTTTATATTATGGTAGCAAATTTCAAAATAATATATACACCGAAATATTATTCTTTCCAAGTTGTAAATAAAAATAACCTCTTAGACTAAGTAAAGAAGTGTTTATCATCTACTGACAACTCAGTCACTGATGTGAAGTTTTAAATTGTTAAGTAGAGTCAACGAAAACCGAATTAAGTATATGCACTCAACAAGCCCTATGTTCATCTTGCGTCTGACCAATATAGCAGTTCAACCAATGACGAAAACCAATGCAAACCTAGATAAATGTAGATGTGAAAAGTAACGATCCTTGGTCAGGTATTGCACCACCAATAGAATTTTTCATGAGAGTAATTATTAACTCTTTGAGTTGCCCTGATCATAGAATTAAGCAAGCATAATAAGTGGCATCAAGACATGGTTCGTAGGAAGCTCCAGATTAGGTTTGGAACTATTCCATAAATACCTCTCTGGACCATCAAAACTAGAGGGGACATAGATTCCTGGCTCAATGGTTATAACCTGCCATGGACAGTAAATTCACATCAACATTCCAGTATATAAAGTTTCAGATGAAGGATATAGATATTACCAGTCCAATCACCAAGGAAACAATTACTCCTATTGTTTAATTTATGTGTGAATTTCTTGAAAGTGCAAAAAGATTATATTCTATAAAATAGAAAGTAAGAACAGACAACTCTAATCTGTAAAACCATCAACCCCCAGATAATACAAAGTATGAAGTTGGTGGAAAACATTGACAAGGTTTTCCACGGAAGAGACAACTTACTACTCCTGGCTTTAAAGGACGGTCATAGCTGATCATGGAACTATCATGCACGTCCATTCCTAGATAGTGACCTGGGCATAAAAATATTCAGGCAGAATAATCATTTGATTCACAATTTTGAAAACCAAAACAAGGGATAATAATATTTTGAAAACCTGTTTGTCATAACAAGGTCAGTTTTACTAAAAAGCTTGTCAATGGAGGCTTAGCCAAACCTATAGAAGTTGGGTTCAATTGGTGATACGATCTAAGTTCATCCCCTTTCAAAATCCCAATTTCCTTCAGTCCTTTGCATAGCAGTACAACCTATAACAGACAACTTTACATGATCAAAACATTTTAATACAACTTAACACTGCTTACACTTCAAGCAATTGTCAGGCAGATACCAAAAACTAATGCTTATTCCACAAGAAAATAAAAATTGATAAAAATATGCCCCCTTGAAGGAAGCAGAGAGATCAACTAGGCCATTCCTGCTTCAAGATACACTAAATAGTCCAATAAGCCATGAGCTTATGATAACAAGCACAACTGTGCCAATGCCATAAAGAACAAGAAAACAATGAATATGATCAATGGCTCATTTGAAGTATACAGGATGAGTACCAAAAAAGTGTTACTGGCCACTTTTTGAGTAACTGAACACTTAAAATAAAATTAAAAGAAAAGGGGAAAAAAAGTGGAAACAATATGTATCCAATGCTATAAGATAAATATCTGATTTGGTTACATTCAGGCTAGATTATAGCTACCATGAACTTTAACAAACTACACAATGAGAAACCGGAATTCCTTGGGTGTATATATGTACATACTAAATTCCTTTTATAAATTGATCATTTTATTTTATTTTGAATTGCATGTATAATTCAAGATGTGCTGGTAACAAATGAACCACATGTTTCCAAACTTTGGGAGGTACTCATCCTTTGAGAAAAACAGCAGCACCCAATAAAATAACATATGTATAATGAAAAGAGAAATATGCATGGAAAATTGAAAAACTATGATTTTAAATTCTTAATACCATACCGAATAGTTGTGAATTTCACGGATGGTAGCACCAGGTTTGCAAAGCCTTATACATCCCTTGTTTGTTTCTAGTATGAGATCATAAAGTTCCTCCTGAAAAATTCAAAACCATAGCTATAAGCTGCTCTACTTGGATTATACGCCCAGTGACATGAATAGCAAATTAAATAACCCGCATTTTAGGGGATGGGAGAGGAAACAAAAGAAGAAACCAAAAATTCATTAAAGAAGAAAAATAAGAATCTTAAACATGCAGGTTGGAGAATCATCTATAAGACATCAGTAAAGAGATTAGAGAAGCAGTTACTATCCAATAGATAAAGACATGCTGCATATTTCAACCCCATCACAGCAATCAAAATGAAAATACCTTCATTGCATGATAAAGGAAGAGAACATTTTCAATACTACTTTCTATATGCAAAAACACAAATTCAAATGAAACAGATTGACCATACAAAAGCATTTTCGATGTTTGATAATCTAATAGACAAGGTGGGTACAGATTGAACATTCATTTTGCGTTTGCCATAAATTTAAATGTGGGAGAATATCCAGCAGAGCATACCTGTACAGAAGAAAAGCTTCCACAGGGTGGCCAAGTACGAGTAAGATCACTGCAATAACCATGCAGCTCACATCCAACATCCATCAAAACAAGATCCCCATCTTTAATCTGAAAGACAAACAAAGTCAAATTTTAACATTGATCATCCTCACATTAGCATGACGTAAAATCTTATTTGCACTTTGTTGTGGATTTAAAAACCAGATAACATCTCACAATAATTAAACTTACTTTCTGATCATTTCGAGAATAATGTATAACACTACCATTAGGGCCACCACCAACCACAGGGTTAAATCTGGTGAAGGAGAATGAGACTAATGAGTTAAAACTAGTTGGTAGATAAGTTCAAAATGATAATTGACTATTGAAGCAGCTAGTATGTTTGTTGCTCCACCAAACATGGTTAGGCATAAGCAAGGAATGCTTTCAAGTCTTTTAAAAAGGCAAAAGCTTACGCCATTCTCTGAGCACCTCTTATTCTGCATTCATATTCAACCTTTGCTGATAGCATGCTTTCATGAGGATATATTTTTGAATGCAGCATTGTCTGCAAAAGAGCCTGTCCAAGAGCAAGATATGTATTATATATGAATATCACACGGGTACTACCTTCTCAACACTAAAAATATTCCATAACGAAAAAGGCATTTATGTAAAGTGCAATTTCGTTAATACCACATAAGAATGTTGATTTAACACCTGACACTTGGATATTTCTAACCTAAAAAGGCTTGATAGCCGAAACAATTAATGCAAAATACATGTGTATCAGATATTTACATTATACAAAATTCAGGTCAAGGGAATGACAAGGTAGATATGGAAGTACCTGACAAGCAATTGATGCAGATTCTTTCATTAACTTAAGCTCAGCAGCAGATTTTACCCAACGTAGCTCATGGATGAAAACGGAAAGGTCACTCACTTTCCCATCATGAGCTGCCTTTTGGAAGGTTTCCAAATCTGTGTAGGTCGGTGTGGCTGTCAACCTATTGTGAACCAATTTGGAAGATCTTTTTATCATGTCCGGAAGGATCTGCCAGGCATTATTTAAAAAAAAAAAAAAATACTTAAAATGAAATAAAAAGTGAAAGAAAGAAGCTATATTTTCCTGATCATATCATATACGCCAAAGCAAGACACTTGAGCTATCGCATTTATCATCTCACCTTATCTAATTTCCTCATTGGATATGCTTCTTCAGCCTTGAACATCTCCAATGCTGCATCAACTCCTGCTATTTGTCCTTGCCAAACAACATCCTACGTAAATCATAACTTCATAAAATTTCGAATGAACTCAAAACATTTCCATGCATATGAAAATGAATAGAAGGAATTAGATGACTTCAGCCTCTAAAGAATCAGAGAACCAGAGATATCATGATGTTTTCATCTCAACCTACTCCTTGCCCAGTGGCAAGGTCCAAATGAAACCATTCTTTAAAAAAAAGCGTTAAAGACTTCTTACTGCAAAATTGGGCAAGAAAAGCCTTTAGTGTCAAATATTCAGTCATATGACATCAACATACGTGAGCATTTGCTTCTGGCATGAACATGCATAAGCCACACTCATGACTTAATACTGCCACTCCACCAGGTTGCTGGCAACCGGTAAGATACAAGTAATCTGCATCTTGTCGAAATGTATAAGGCACAACATCAGTCATCATCTTTACAGGGGCAGCAGCAATGATGGCCAAGCCCTTCTCTGGGAGAAGCTCCAACAATCTTTTTCGTCTAGAGATGTATTCCTCGGTAGTTATACCAGGTGTAATTTCCCCTTCCTTCATTAGCTGCAAGGTAAAATATGAAGTAAAAAAACTTACAAATACTAAACTAAACAAAAAGCATACTGAAAACCTACTTCTCTTTGTCCAAGAGGCTGACCACATCAAAGGCCATTTTATCCACAATAACCTTGAATTATTTGCAGACTAGACCAATCATCCAAAAGCAAATTCATCACACTTCTCAAATGTCTACCACAGTTTCTAACATCAGAGTGATGAGGACAAGTTAAGTAGCATACCTGAGGATGAGATGCTGATGTTGGTTGTCCAAAAACTGATATTTTCTGAGTAGAATATGTACAGCGATGAATAGCCTATCAGGGATTTTAAAATGAGGTTAACAGTTAGAGAATAACCACCTTGTAGTTTTCCAGTAACAGAGAATCTATATTAATAGGTATTCCAGCATCCAAGCATGAAATTCTATCTGATGGAATACTTGATAGCAGGAATTGAACAAATAAAAGTTACAACCAAGTCCTTCAGTCTTCATTCAAAGAAAAAGAAGAAGGGCGAAAAGGATGCAAAATCTTTGAACTAGAAGACTTGTCATGTTTATATAACATGAAGGATAAAAATTCGTTCTCAAATAAAAACTTTCAAAATAATAATAGGGAAAAACAAAGAATGCGAATTTGACACCTTTACAATGCAAAGATCGTAAAGCAAGTAAGCAACCTTCTATAGCTTCAACTAAAAGTCTCAAACATTAACGAATGACGTGTTAATTGAAAATTGCAATTAACAATCATACAGTACTGTCCCAAAAGGAGGAGGATAACAGAAAGATGTTTAATTGAAGGAGAAGCGTTGAGCACCTATCATTTTGAAAAGCACCCACTTCATAATTCAATCCAATAAGCATAAAACCATGAATACTGTAACAACGAAAATGATATTGAGGTAGTGGGGTTGGGAAAGGGGAGGAAAAAGAAAGATACTTGTTGTTTGAAGCATAATCGGTGCAGCAATTTCCTACTCAAAATCTTCATATTTTTGCTTCCTCTGTTGGGTTAACAGGTATGCTTTTGCTTCAAATGTTCGTCCAGAAGATATATAGAAAGTTAAGATGTTGCGTTTGTTGTTTTTGGAAGTAAAAAAAAAAAAAAGTTAGTTTCAGTTTAGGGTTTAGGACTTGAAAGGAGTGTGCCTAGTTCCCACACTTATTCAGTCACCGAACTAGCTATAAAAGGGCATGTAGCTGTCTTCTCTTCTCCTCTTCTCCTCTTCTTGAGCTTTCGTTTTTTTATTTCTTAAATCAAGGAGAGCAATTTTCACACAAAGTTAAAAATTTTGGCAGCATTAGAAACAGTGCGCTCTTTACTTATTGAACAGAAAATTTTGGAACTTCCTTTTGACCGTTACAATAAGATTAATGATTTATGTTAATCTTCGACCTAGTAAGGGCGAGGGTATGGAGCATGTTTTCATGTTCTAAACCACTTTGGTTGCAATTGCAATGGAGGAGTACGCAACACCGCAACATCGTGCCTAGAGCGAGCTGCTAGATGCTCGCCGAAGTACGCCTTGCTTTATTTTTACAAAAAGGAAAATCATTTTTTTTTTCGAACAACCGAAACAGCAAGAATGCAGATCCATTAACTTGATTAGTGGAGCACCCCTCGTCCTCTTCTTTTTTTGCAAGGGACTGTGGTATCATTTGTACATCAAAGAAACGCTCAAAGTTTCTCACATAAAAATGCACTAGCTGACTAGCATGCGCTTGGACAATTGTCTCGTCTTTGAAGGAATAAATCTCTTCAATTCTAGAGCTAAATCCCATTTCTAAAGAGGGAAATAAATGATAATCAAAATCTTGTCAAATACATATCTAATACATCAGAGAAAGCGTCGAAGAAAGTCTTTTATATTGTCAATGTATGGAGACCGAGTAGGAATGATGTGACCAAATTCATGTTCAATAATAACAGAGCAACCATCTTCAAATCTTGATGCCAGGTATCTGCTGGTATCATTTGTGATCTGCCTGTCCTTACCCGGATCACTACCAAATATATGAAGTGATGGGCAATTCATGTGTTGTCGCTCAAAATCTGCTAATGGAAGAGCAAATCCAGAGCACAATATCACAAATCTGAAATCAATTTCACCCTTTAGCTTGTCTTTTTGGGCACCCAGTAAAGCAGCCATTGCTGCTCCTTGTGAAAATCCCAAAATCCCATCAAACGGTCCTTGCTCTGAGAACACCTTTTTCAAATAGGCTAGTGACACATCAAAGCCACCAGTTTGTCCCTGGTACTGAAGAGGATCAAATGGCTGATTTGCTATTTTCCAATCGGTTTCAACCTTTCCACCAAAATCAGGTGCAAACAACCATGCAAACTTGCTCTTGCAGTTCTTTGGTGGAGAAGCATGTTGGCCAGAAGATGGTGCAAAACTACTGTTTGCTTCCATACAAGATTGGTAAATGAATGGCAACTGGTATGGCGCATCAACAAAAACAAGTTCAGCAATGCTTTTAAGTTTCTTGGCTAATGATGCACTTCTTCCTTTAAAACTGGAGGCATTTTGCCGAAAACCATGCAAGCATAAAATTCTTAGTTTCCTTGGAGACGCATTGCCTGGGGCATAGAAGTTATAACAATGTTAAGAGCAGCATAAAGGAATTGAGATCAGTTCTAACTTTCAATTTTACAAGCACTCAAGATATCTAGATGTCTAGCATTCAGTATTTAAAATGCAGGCTTCAAGATAAATCCTCAAGCAAATGATCTTCACACATAATTTAGAATTCTATGCACAAGGTGTAATATGTACAATTTTGTGGATAGAAACTAAAAGCAGCAAACAGAGAAAGTTTACAACATCATAGACATGAGAATAACAATAATAAAAACTGTCGAGGGTGACCATAACATCAATTGAGTAAATCAGTGGTACTTAATATTTCTTGCTTAATCTAAAGACTCGCTCATATAGAAGACAGACCTTACCATATCTTGAAGGCAGCTGAGATGAGATTATGGAATCTGATGAAACAGTATTCTGGTCATTTTTGTCCAATACTGCTGTTAGCTCATTATCTTCCACGGATGATATTGACCAAATATCCATATGATGCTTCTGACACAGCTCACAAACATATGCATCATTCTTTATCTGCCACCCAAATTGACAAAATTCAAGACACAATAATGACGAAATATAGAAAATAAAAGGTTTACATGAACAAGCCTCAGGCAGAAGGAATCTTGTTAAAAAAGATGGCTAAAGAGATAATTGTAGAAATACCTGACAACTATCACAGATCAAAACAAGCATTCTGCAGTGAGTGCAGCGGCGGCGTGAAGAATAATTGTCATAAGGAGAGCCACAAATAAGGCAGGCACCCATAATATTTGTATCTGAGCTCCCAACTGAAATCCTACCAGAATACCAGAACACAAAAAGATACATGTGGAAATTATCAGTTTTCATTGCAGTTAATGAACTGGACTCCTTGTCAAACAATTCAAGAAAAACAATACAATCACAGGATTCTCATGCCATTTAAGATGGCAATTCTTACTCCCACATATTAAGATTGGTTGATCATGACATCTTTTTTATTTGAAAATTCAAAATTACTAGTAGTTTTGGAAACCAAAGTTGGCTGCGGTCATTTTTTTCTTTGAAGTTGTCTTTTGCTTCTTAACCTGAGGGGTAAAGAAAATACAATTTAGTTTTGGAACTCTAAGTTGTGGATAATGAAATGCAGAACATCTCTCTTCTTGAGGCCGAAAATAAAGAAAATTTTATCATTGCAACTTGCAACTTATGATCAATATCATTTCACTGCCTGCTCTTCACCAAAGCTGAATGATATGGAAACACAAGCAAAAATCAATTCATACCCACTCACAATGTAACATGCAACTTCCGTTTGCAGCCTAGAGTGCCAAACTAAGATACTAATTATCTAACAATAGCATGAGGACAGACTACGAAACCATACCGGTGATCAAAAACAAAGTTCTTTCCTCTGAAGAATCCGCCATCAGGAAATTGTTCCAAATAGCGTTGTATTCCCCCATATAACTGCAATAAAGCCAACACAGCCAAGACAATCATCGTTGCCCTCATCATGAATGCTTGCACTTACTTAACTTGGGTGACGTTATCAGAGTAGATAAACACCACTTATAAATTATTCCATATACAAACAAGAAATTGAAGATGGTAACATGATTTTCTATTTGGTTTTAGAAGCAAACCTGAAAGACATTCTCAAAGCCAGCACCTTTTGACCTAGTATAGGCTGATGCCATCTCACAACGGATTCCTCCAGTGCAATACCTGTAACAAAAACCTATTAAAAACAAGATGTTCAAAATGGTAGAAGAAGCATAGAATTAAGCTGAAGCTCAGTTTCCATCACTTAGAGAGGGTGAATAGCTAAGCTGCCACATTCTGTAACCACACCTCCAACCAAAACCAGTATCGTGTAAAAGTAAAGGGACCAAAATTTGTAAGTCAAGAGTTGTTCGATTAAATTTGAATCCAGAGACAACGATTCACGCATAAAAAAAGAACTGGAATTCACATCCACCGGGACATTATCAGGATTCAGACTACTTACATGAGAACATGTTTTCCGTGCAATTTTTCTGAATTATCATCTATCCAAGAGGGTAGATCACTATACTGCCTGATACCTGGATCTAGCGTTTCCACACTTGGAGCATGAAACTTGCCAATTCTTGTCTCATATAAATTTCTCGCATCCAATAGAACCAGCTGCTTATCATCAGCAGGACTTCCATTCTTCATAAGTGGCCCTGAGAAGCATTTAAAAAGAGTAACATTACAAACACATAATATGAAATCACAATCATTAACCAGCAAGCAAGATATATGACGTGAAATGCAGCTAAGAAGCCATCAACGACAGTGATCAAAGTCTATACCAGCACTTTGAAGAACAGAATGGAACTCTGCAGCAGAGAGATGCCTCCCAGCATTAGAAACCTCCGGAGGTTTTAACAGGGGATGAGAACTAAAAGTAACCAATTCCTAAGAACAGATACCAAAAATATATATATTACACTCGCAGGAAACGACAACATAGAACATTGTAAACGTTGTGAAGAACATGTCAATGAATATGGTATCAATACAAAGACAACTTAAACTGTGTGTCATACCTATTCTGTAAAACCATTACTCATTCTATAGAATCAAGTGAGCAACAAAAGTTATAACAAAAGTTTAGCAACTAAAAATTATTATAAAACAGATCTCGAAAGGTTGGAACTTGGAACAAACCTTGACAATCCGAATGGAAAGAGAAGTGAAACCACATTCAAGAGCAACCCTGTCGTTCAAAGGACGATGCGAAGAGGCAAGCTTGAAGTCAGTTCCTTGGAACAAACTATTCGACTTCAGGGCCTCTATATGCTTTTCCAATGCTGACAGCAACCCACCAACCTGCTTATCAAAAACAGAAAAGACCTAATAATAATAATCCTTAGACTAAAAAGACTGCAACGTTACATAGAAAAAGGCTGGGAATGGCATGCAAAGCTTACGGTGACATTAACGCCATTAGGAGAGAGACGGACACGGCCGAGTAGACCCAGGGAGTTGCAGTTGGAATGGTAGAAGAAGAAGAGAGAATTGAGATCAGGGATGGAGGCGAATTTGTAATAGAGAAGTACTCCATGTTCATCCTCGGACATTTTCTTCAGTTAAAGTAATTTGGGTGCTTTTGATTTGGAATTTGAGCCCTAATAAATAAGAACCCACCCTTCGTAACCTTTTGCCTAGGTTGTCTTGTCTCTTTTTTTCTGCTTCTTATTTCATCATATCATTCAACTCTCCCGTTTCACTTATTTTTCTTCTCATTACACCCATTTCTTTATCTATATATATATATATACATTTACATATATGTACATTGAAAAATTGGGCAGCTTAATCAATAGAGTTTAGGGTCAAAACAAATTAATTTTCTATTTTATATTTTAGTTTGGTAGAAATCCAAAACAGTTAATCATTGATAATGCGCCTATTTACTATTTAGAATTAGAATTCAATTTTTTTTTTATTACTACTAATTTTTGCTAAGAATAAGAGTGGCACAGAGAATGCTCATACAAAATTGAGATTCTATCTATCTGCAGCGCTGAAACAAAACATCTATCCATACATATTTGTGTTTGTGTATATATATATATATATATGTATATATGCATGTATATGATTTTGTTAAAGAATGTGAAATTCCCTTCCCTTTGTATAAGCCATTGGCCAATCCATGGCTTTAATATCAGCACATGCAATCCAACATCTGATTTAGTCCCCTGTTGCATTTACCAAACACCAATCCTTGGAGTTTAAATCATACCATATGGCTGGCAGGCAGTTCCATTACATTACATTAAATTACACCGTAAGAAGCTAACTTTTCTTCCACTACTACTACTACTACTACTACCACAACTACTGACTGGCTGGCCTGGCCAGCTTGAGCATCTCTGTTTTAGAACAGTACATGCCTCACTTTCAATGCCTAGAGTAATAGTAGTACAACATAACCCATGATGCTAATTTCAGATTTTAGAACAGTCACAAGCAATATTTTTCTTATGGAGTATAGAAAAAATATATATATCTATATATATATAGAGAGAGAGAGAGAAAGAAATACAAATCAAGTTTAAAACCCTTTCAAGTTCAACACATTCCCACCCCCCAAAACAAACCAAAAAAAAAAAAAGAGCCTAGGCGCCAGAAAAAAAAACCCTGACTCCTCAGCAGTGATGAAAACTAGAGACAACGTTCATTCTCAGTGATGAAAATTTCACTGAGAGTAAAGTTGTAAGACCTCAAAACTAGAGACAACGTTCCAACGCACAACACTTCAACCAAATTTGAATCCACCAGGTGGAACGTTGGGCTGATTAGCTCCAAAATTAAAGCCTGGCTGATTTTCATTCCCACCATCTTGGAGATTCTGTTCATCTTCTTCTACTTCTTCTTCAGCCCAGTATCTCTCCAAGATCTTCACAGCCTTCTCATAAATCTCATGGTTGTCATGAGTTTGAAGGTTTTCAATTTTTTCCAACCCATCACATTCATCAATCATTTGTGCATATAGATTGATTCCACCGTTCATCCCCGTTTCCTTATCAGCCTCACCAACCTTCAGGATGTTCTCAAGCCCCTCTAAGCACACAGTCACAATCCGTGGATCTGGACAAATAAGTAGATCGCAGAGTGGCTTAATGCAACCTTGGCTCACCAGGAATCTGCAACATAACAGATCATATGAGGTTTGCCACATTCAAAGCAGAATCTGTATCACGTGCATATGATTAAGTGAAATGGATAAGAACAATAATTATGTAATGCATGACCTAAAATTTGATATATGGAATTTTCATCATATTCATAACAAAAGCAACTTCAGGCAAGAGAAAATAAAAACAACAGCTGCATGTACTATACTGTTAACTAGCCAATTTAGTTGAGTATGCCAACAGCTCATGAGCCATTGATATCTGAGTATACATGTGTGCATCATGATTATGATCTTGCATTTGGACAAAATATCAGCCTATTCTACAGTGAAGCTATGTGTGAAGGTTTGCATGTTTTCATGTGTCTTTTGAGAACATGATTAAATGTCCAATCCAAAAAAAGAAAAACTGAAAATGAAAGCACAAAAGGAGCAGGAGATACTTAATCTGCTCATGAGATCCTCCAGAGGTGGCATTTGAGATGGCCCATGCAGCCTCCTTCTTAATGTCAAACTCTGCATGTTGGAGAAGGTGTACAAGAGGAAGAATAATATTAGCCTCAATAACTGCCTGTGCCACAGAAAATCAACAACTAATCAATAAGAATATCAGTGCCTCAAATTTTGAAAGACACTGACCCAGAATCAGTACTAATTGAGGTCACAGTTTAAATAAGCAACGCTTCAGTTGCCGTGAACTAAAATTTGCAACATGTTATCGACACCTTTGAAATTATCACAAACAATAAAAGCCACAACTGGCACTTCTTAGGCAGCCAAACAAGATGATTGAATCATCATACCTTTTGGAGGCTACACATATCTAGGTAATAAAATCTTAGAATAAAAAGGGCAGAGAGAGATACTATACCTGTATTTGAGCTCTATTCCCAGCTGTTATATTAGAGATTGTCCAACAAGCTTCTTTCTTGATGCTTTTTTTGTGGTTTTGTATGAGAAGTTGATAGAGATGAGGAAGCACCTTGTTGTCAATCACAAACTGAAAAATATACCTGGCGTTACTTTGCAGCCTTAAAAGGAAAGAAAGAAACAACTTTACAACAATTGTTTGTATAATCACAAGAATAGAGCTTTGAAGTATTGTTTCTATTTAAAAGAATTAGTTTGTTTACAATATCCTTACAAATAGATTAAAGATGCTTGTGAAAAATCCAATAACAACAGAAAAGAAGATCAACCAGCAGCATCTAGAAAAACACTACTGATACCAGGACTGCTATGAACATGCATAAATGTATTTCATACCTGAGTTTGATAATCATCACCGGTGACAATATTTCCCACAGTCCGAAGAACAGGTATAAGAACTGTAGGCAATGGATGACTGGCATAAACGAATTTTGGTCAGCACCAGCAGACAAATATTGCAACAAGTACAAAACCGACAAATTATACAGACATGAAAACTATGTGACAGAATCAAATAGCCAAAGTGAAGAGAGGGTGCATGATATCTATGCTAAAATAATCCTGACAAAAGGAAAACAACCTAAGGGTAGTTAGCTTTCAAGTATTTTGTAGAGTATGCATAAGATTACCCTAGAAGTTCCACCAGTCGTGGGCAGACCCCAGCTTCAATCACAGCCTGAATTTTGTCATTTGGGCCATCTGAAAGATAAGATAGTGCCCAGCAAGCATCTGTCAGAACTTCTTCATCATTCAAGTAGATAAGTTCCCGTAGAATTGGCAAAGCAGGCTTCACCTGAAAAGAACACAAGATTGCTATCAAAAGCATCATAAGTTATCAAAATATATTGAGCCAAAAAACAAAAATAAGCTAACTGTGAACACTTCTCTTATAAAAAATTCAAGAGGAGCCTCCCAAAGTCTCTACCTGCTCAAATGGTGTTGGTGGCTTGCCACGGCAGAAATTAGATAATGTCCATGTTGCATTCCTCAGCATGGATAATTTGGAGCGTTCATTTAACTGAGCTAACAACGGCATAAGTGCACCATTACCAAGAACTAGATCTCTACAACTTGGCGAATCACCCGCAACATTACCTAAAGCCCATACAGCCTAAACAGAAAATAGGGTAAGTAAGGATAGCAATCGCATCAATTGCTGCTGATAGGCAACAGTTAATAGAACACATATAAACATACTAAATGTGAATAAACAAAATAAAAAGGACATAAAACAGGATAAAGGTAAAACATAGTTTATGGAAATAAATTCCAGCACAAATTACTCTAAGTGGGAGCAAACAAAGCAACTTAGGACAGGACATAAAATATACTGCAGCAACTGGTAAAGTACGTGAAGAAAATGTAGAACGAACACATTAATGATCTAAGATACAAGGAAAGTCAGAGAATTTTGTTTCTCTACACAGTTACAGAAGATACAGATCAGCTATTGAAACAAGAACTGACCTGCTCTCTGACATCATCACTAGCAGAGCTAAGCAGCTGCACAAACATTGGGACTGCACCATGGTCAATGACAACCCGTGTGTGCTCAGATGTGCCAGAGGCAACATTGGTCAAAGCCCAGGCAGCCTCAAACTAAAATCAAAGTGAAGTTGGTCTCAGTAATAATAACATTTCTTATACAAATTATTGCAATTAGAAAAAAAGGAAACAAAACATTATACTTGTAATTGAGGCACATCCTGCCTTCCAAGAAACTCTACAAACCGAGGAACAACTCCAGCTTTGATAACTTCATCAATTGGAGGACTGCGCTCTACAAGTGAAGCAGATGAAAGTCAATAATGTAAATGGACATATTCCTTAACAAAGGAACCTTTTTAAGAGTAGGAATTAGGATATAGAACTAACCTATTGACAACAGCTTCCTAAACTGAGTCGTGGCTTCTAAATGTGAGGCAGGATCATCTGACCACACCCCTTGTTCCATCAAAGGAATACTTTCCAACTGTTAGATATCATCAAGAATACTATGTTCAGGATCCAAATAATGAAAAGAAAAAAATTCAGAGGACCAGAAACATAACAAAACCCTTTACGACACTTTTTCAACAGTCAAGCAGGATTGATGTTTGGATATCCTAACTTCAAAAACAGGATGTGATTAGACATTTAACCTTTTTTAGTGCTAAGTCTTTTCCTTTCATCCATTCAATCAGCAACAAACCCAAAAAGCCAATTGTTATAGGAAGAAAAGACTCCTCTCCATGCTTCATTAAAAAGCTACTAGAACATAGAATATCTGAATATTGTCATCCTAAATCCACAACCTGCGACCTCATCTTGCCCATGCTTTACCAGTTAACGAAAAAGGGAAATTAAGACAAAACCTTCAACCAAAAGGTAGTCAAATCTCAAATCGAAACAACAATGATAAAAAGTAGCCACCCTATTAGGTAAGCATAAAAACTAAGAACCCAAAGGTCCATGAATCTCTATATTTTCCAACTGAACTAAAGAAAATCCTTCCTTTCTGATATTAAGAATTAACAAGTATAATTGATTAACAACAGCAACGATATCAGTTGCATCGAGATCCCAAATTTTACCACAAACAAACCAAATTCATCAATCAAAAATCAGAAAAAAAAATAATTGAAAACTATAATCGACAAAAAAAAAAGGTACCCCTTTTTCAATAGCGGCAGCATTTTGGGGCGCATCTGGCAAGGGCTGCTGAGACTGAAGTAGAAGGGCTTCTCTCCGCTTTTTAAGGAGATTGTCTTCGCGCTTGTTCTTCCTGATCTCAACCCAATTGTCCTCCCTCCTCCTTCTAGCCTCCTCCGCATCCACTCCTGTCTTGTAACTCTTCTTCCGCACGTCAGTTCGGGTACCTGGTCGAAGCGACATTTTCTTCTTGTGAATGCTTGCTTTTGTTTACTTGTGTTTGCAGAAATGACACTGAAGAAGAAATGAAAAGCGGATATTGGGCGGGTAGTGGGGGAGGTGGAGACTAGATAGAAGATTGTGAAGTGATAAAATGTATTTTTATTTTTCCTTTTCTTTTTCTTTTTCTTTTATGCTCTCATGGTATCTGGATTTTGACAGACCTACTGAGGTGAGCTGAGTCGAAGGGTTAATATATTTTTAGCAAAAACAAAGGAAAGGAGTCAAAAGCATTGGGCCATATGACCTAAATAAAAGAAGGGGGAGTTTTAAGGCAGCCAAAACTTCATCTTCCCCCCCCCCTCCCCACCGGGGGGCAAAAGGAAAAACCTTAAAGCCCCAACATTTGTTCACATCTAAACAGAAACCTAAAACTTTGCCTCTGTCTGCAAATCACTCCAAACTTACATTGATGCAAGTTCTGAAAAACACAAGGGCAATTCCTCTTTCAAATTCATGTGGGTTCTCGAGGTTCTTCTCCAAGTCCAGTCCTTTTATTGGTAAGATCTTCTCTTTTCATCTTAAACAATACCAAGAACGTTAAGCAATAGCCGTTTGATTTAACTGTTCAAGGGAAGTTTATACTTTTCAGGCTTCTAGTATTGCTCAAAAGAATGAGGAAATGAAGATAAAGTTTGGATTCCTTTTTTTTTTTTATAGTTCAGTGAATTTGCATGAATAGCTAAATCCTAAATCCTGCTAATTTGAGTTGGCCTTTTTTTTGTTATTTTTTAATTATTTTAGAGGAAAATGGTTGAAGATAATGGATGAAACAGAAAGACCGGGCTTTTTTATTCATGTTGTTTAGATTATTAGGATTCTCAAGAAATTTCTTTTAAAATAGCTACATAGACCTTAACTTGAACTTGGTCCTTTTTCTTGTCTATAAGCCAAGTAATAAGCTAAAAGAATTACCTGAACTAAGACAGGTGACGAGGGTCTTTTTTTCCGTCGTGTCATAAGGAGAATGTATTTTCCCAACTGTATTCTATTTTAAATATCATCTTTTTGGATAATTGTAATCTTGTTATTATTCCAGTGAAGGTTGGAATACCAGAATTTCTGAATGGAGTAGGGAATGGGGTTGAAGCTTATGTAGCAAAGCTGGAATCTGAGATTGGTGACTTTCAGAAACTGCTTGTCACCCGCACTCTTAAGCTCAAGAAACTTGGAATTCCTTGCAAACATGTAATAATTCCCAACTCACGCTCTAAACAGAAATTGTGTTTAATATGTATGCCTGTGTTGAGCAACTGCATGAACACTTCGGCATCCTACTTTTATGCAGTTATACTTTGATCACCCATTTATGCAGCATCATTAATAGCTTATGTATATATGTTTTTTTTCACTGCTCCAACAATGTTGCTCCTAGTTTAGGATATAAAATCTTAGCGTGTTGCTTAGCAAACTGGAATTGTAGTTGGCTAAACTATTAAGATACTGTTCTTTTATGCTTTGTTGCTTAATATCGTAAATAAGTTTTGAGTAGTTCGTTAGCCTGTATGACTTAGGATCTGCCACAACTTAAGCTTACTGATATGGGAGCTGACAAATAGTTTGAAAGAGTAGGATAGAATAGAATGGAATTAAAATTGATAGAATGGTTGGCAGCCGTAACTTGGGAGTTTGTTCTCATCTCTTTCAGAGGACATGGATGGGATGGAGAGTTTGTTTATTGAAATTTGGTTAGGCTTTACTTTTTTCTTGACATGAGCAAATGATTCCTTTTAATCTTTTATAATGAAGTTTGAGAAGTTTGCCCTCTACTTTCTTTCTCTCTCTGACAAGGGGGTAAAACACTTTAATGGGTTGTAGGGAAGGTGCTCTTCGTGTTAGCTATTGAGCATGCGCTGGTTTGATCATCAACCTGACGGGTTAGACCCTGCAGCTATGATTACGAATTATTATATAAAGAGTAGAATGTTGACATAGATTCTTGATATTTGCCGAGGTGAACTATTTTTATTTGCAATTTTACTGCCTTACTGTGGCAGTTTCATCCTTGTTGCCTAACGAAATTTGACACCCTCTCTAATCTTGTTATCTTATGAAAAAAAAATTGTGTAAAAAGCGTTGCTAGTTAAATGTATGGATGAAAATTTTATATTTGTAGAATTGTCATTTCATTTCCACTAGGACTGAGTTAGTCACTCATGTTTGTATTTTTTTTTTGGGGTGGGGGGGGGGGTTGTCTTGCAGAGAAAGCTGATATTGAAGTATGCCCACAAATGTAGGTTAGGTTTGTGGAGGCCGAGAGCTGAACCCGGCAAGGCCTAATTAATCAATCGGTCTAATTGTTTGGAGCTATACTGATATGTTGCTGTTACATCCCCTTTTTATCCCTTTTTGCCTTGACAATGAGAACTAAAACTGGAGTTGTAAACAAATTTCGGAATATGTAATTCTTAATAGATTTTGGCTATTGCTAATAGTACCGGCTGCTTTGCAGAAACTAATTATGTACTTTATGGACTCTGTTGATCATATCAACATGCAGGACTGGGACCTTGTATATGTCATTGCCAATGACGTAATTAATTATCAACCTGAAACTTGCTGTAATTTGCTATCAATAGCAGTAAAAGTTGCCACAACAATAGAAATAATTAGATTGAAGAAACCATGTCTGTCCGCACCACATCCAATAATTTTGCAAAAATTTAAACATATTCGGAAGCAGCTCCCACCATGTTCCGTTGGATGCTTGGCAGTGCAATACTACAAAAAGCAGAGAATAAATAAATAAAAATGCTCATAGTTAAAGCGCTGTAAGAGGTGAAAAACAAACCAATTTCATCAAAGTTCTGGAAATACAAGGCACCATGCCTATGCCTGGGAAGCTAGTGTTTTGTTGTGTTCCATCCCGTTTTATTTTACGTGCAGAACAATTTAAGAATTGAATTTAAATCGTAGCAGCAATTTCCACCCATACCAGTAAGTCTCCAGAGGCTCTGGGAAAAAAGTAAAAGAACTCTAGAAAGTTTTTGGAACCAATTCCTGACAGGCACAAATCTATCAGTCAGTTATAAAATTGATGATGATGGTGATTATGGAAAAGATAAAAGTGATGATGGAGAGGGCGAATAACAGAAACCTTGGAATTTATTGTGCAACGTTGAAGAATTCTAATGCAAATTAGCATCATACATGAGAACCCAAGATACCTAAAAAGTCCCCAAAAAAAAAAAAAAAAACAAATTCTATCAGCAAAATGTGAACTTCGAAAACTCTAATAGGGAAAATAAGAAACCAACTTAAAGGTATATCAGTATCATTTGATTGAACTTCACCCGTTATACAATTTTGGCATGCAAATTGAACTGCTTCTAATATTTCAATATAAACTAAAATTGTTAATTATGTTCTTTTGTTTTCTTTCCATCAGAATGCTGCTACCGTTCTTGTTCTTACAATTAGCTTCCAGCATGCCAGTACTATTTAATTATGATAGATATGCTAATGACGCATTAACACTCGAAGCCAAGCAACGCAAACTTGAAAGGAAAGAACTAATGGTAGGGTAATTTTTTCAAACATTCCATGAATTGGATGTTAAGTGTCTAATTAATTAATATAATTTCCCCTTTTTTTTGGGATAAGCAAACTTTTGTTATATATCCAACTATTAGTCAAATATGATTTCAATAATAAACAAGAGAAAACTTGAGTAGAAAGCGAGTAAATTAAAGGTGCTCAATGGACATGGTTGTATAGCTATTAGCTAGGAGCATGTTCTATTTGTTGAAGAGATGATTAAGTATTTAACTAATTTGTTTTTGAAGAAAAATAGTACTAATTAACATGTTCAATTGATGGCCGTATAGTTTAACACATAGAAATTAATCCTGGGCGGTAAGCTTGGTTTTACCTTGGAAGATAATGACACAGAGGAAGAGAATTGTGATGATCAATGCAAAAACATTAGTCTTTGACGAAGATGCCTTAGCAGCTCTCGTTTTCTTCAATGCCCTCATTCTTTCATACCTTGCACGCCTCAACCTTGAAAGTCGAGAAATTTCTTTAACAAACTTGATATCAGCCTCATTCAACGACGGGCCACCAGGAGGCAGCGGTGGTTTAGGAGGCTTCTTAAATCCCGTCGTCGTCTTTTTATCCCCCAACCTTTTCTTCTCCATACTATCTGGCTCATCCTCCACGTTAATTATCTTGATACCCTCTCCTGACATAAATGGATTCGTGGCAACTGTATTGATTAATAGAGATTGATCATTCTGAGTTGCAACCTCCACATCCAAATCCATTCCTTGGTTAGGAAGATGTGGAAGACGATGTTTTTGTTTGATTTCATGATCTTGAAGATCACTCCTGGATGTGGTAACACCACTTTCCAAATCAACAACTAAATCCTTTTCCCTTGAATCTATTTTATCCATATATATTGACATACGCCAAATGAATTAAAAAATTTCATCCCATTCTCTAATATCATGAAGCAGTAGAATATACATATATATTTGTATCTTCAATCCCTTCCGCTTTCATAAAAATGCTGAATATCTTCAATTTTAGCCATCCACTCTCTCTCCTAACATCAACCCTTTTACCCTCAAGAAAACGTAAGAAAACCAAAACAAAACCAAAATGAATATGTATACATATATATATATATATATATATCAAAGGATCAAACGAAGCGAGCTGCTAAGTAAATAGAAGCGTGCACAGGATTGATAGCTAAGCCGAAATCATGTCGTCAGCGTTTTGTCAGACTCCGAGGAGGGTTCTACATTAACAACTGTTTTTTTTTTTTTTTTTGCATTACTATTCTCATGTTTTTGGGCAACCAAATTAACGGAATCATATGAATTGGAACCTACCTTTTGAGAGAGAGAATTTATTAGTTAAAGTAACAGAATTATTATTATTATTATTATTATTATTATTATGATTGAGAAAAACAAAAGAAATGATGGAGTAGTAATTAAGATAAT
>JBBYHO010006446.1:0-13852 GCA_038382025.1 Adansonia gregorii | reverse complement strand
ATCCAAATCCTAAACTACCACAACCAAAAGCCACCATAATGCATGATAATCCTAAGAGGGTGATGGAAACATGGAGAACTCACTAAAATGATGAAGATGCTAAAAAACAAAAAAAATATAAGTGATGGAATAGGAAGTTATACATACAAAACTTCAACTTTGGCCAAATAGTTGAAGCAGCAGAGATGGTTTGAATTTCCCTCTCTTTCTTGTTGTTGACAAGTAAGAAAAAGAAAGAAATAATGAGTTTTTGGTTCTGGTATGGATGAAGATGATTTTTGGAGTATGTAGTGGATGAAAGTAAGAGTTTTTAGGGCTATTTTTGGGTGGTGGCTGAAGAGCTACGGGATTTGGATTTTTTGGTGTATGAGTCTGTTTTCGAAAGTGTAAATGAGCTGGAATCTAAATTTTTTCTGCTGAGATAGAAGTGGTCCATTTACACCAGCCTTTTGGAGCCAAATTAAAGGTGTTTTTGGCCATTTCTCAAGGGGGACAAGGTGATGTCAGCATGATGGCTATAGGGTGGCTGTAGAAGGCAGCTTGCTGCCAATGTCATGGGCATAGGTGGCTAGTTTAAATGTTGAAATGATCTTCTAGCAACTAGGATGGCTAATGGTGACATTGGCCAACAACTAGGGAGGAGTAGGGTGATCAAATGACATTGACCCCTTTGATCCAATTTAGATAAAAAAATGTTTTGATTAATTTTAATGTCTAAATTCATAATCTGATATGTATTTTAATGTTTCCTGATACAAAGAAATGAGTTAAAATCGAGTTTTGGATCAATGGTGATGAGTCAAAATTGCCCGAACTGTGAAAAAGGCCTGCATGTATCGATACATTGCATAATGTATCGATACATTTGGTCCAAAAACCTTGACATTGTATCGATACAATGATCACTGTATCAATACTATGAACCATTATATTGATACTATGAGCCATTGTATCGATACATGCTAGTTTCTATCGATACATTCCTTTACAGAATGCATGTTTAGGTCCTGGCATGGTCTAGTATCAATACACGAGATCCTGTATCCATACAAGGACTTATGTGTCGATACATCTACACGTTGTATCGATACAAATGGAGACATTTCAAATTTTGGTGCGTTGGAGCATTGTATCGATACATGAGAACCATGTATCGATACATTTAAGTAAAATTATGAATTTTCTCGATTCCTTTGTCCTCGGATGCCTTGAACTCCATCATTTGATGCTATATCTTTGCATTTACCTTTGATATGATCCCTAAGCCTTCTTAACATCCTTAAAAAACTTTTTCGCCAGGCGAGTGTCACCCGATGATTATCGTCCCCTTTTATGTCCATGTTCTAGATTGCTGAAAATTAGCCCAGACAAAATAAGGTGTCTACAGAACCTAAGATACAATTTCATGTTTTTGAAAAACCTCAAAAGGCCATAGATAAGTATATATGACCTTACAAGCTCATTGAAAATCATCCAAGAGAGGTATCTAAACTCACTTTCTTTTAGTCCTCAAAGAGCAGTAAGTCTTTTTTGTTTCTTTTTTAGTCCTCAAAGAGAGGTATCTAAACTCACTTTTTTTTTAGTCCTCAAAGAGTAGTAAGTCTTTTCTGTTTCTTTTTAGTCCTCAACGAGCAAGATGCTTTTCTTTTCCTACTTTAGTCTTCAATAAGCATGATGCTTATCTACCTCGATCTTAAAAGAACAGGGTGTTTACCTACCTCAGTGCTCAAAGAACAGGTTACTTACTTATCTCAGTTCTTAAAGAATTAGATGCTTATCGAGTTTAACCATAAAAAGTAAGATGCTTACCTACCTTAGTCACTAAAGTGTAGGACATTTGCCTATCTTAATCCTCAAAGAGCAAGGCGCTTACTTATCTCAGTCCTCAAAGAGCAGCACATTTACCTTCTTCAATCCTTAAAGAGTAAGATGCTTACCTACCTTAGTCTTCAAAAAGTAAGGTACTTACCTATCTTAGCCTTCAAACAGCAAGATGCTTATCGAGTTTGTCTTCAAAGAGCAAAATGCTTAACTACTTCAGTCCTTAAAGAGTAGGGCGCTTACCTATCTCAGTCTTCGAAGAGTAGGATGCTTATTAGGTCTATCCCTAAAGAGTAAGGCATTTACCTATCTCAGTCCATGAAGAGTTAGACACCTATCGAGTTAAAGCTGACACAAGTTGGTGGCTCCTATCTAGGGGGTCAAACCTATGGAATAAGCTATCTCAATACACAAAGAGCTGGATGCCTATCAAGTCAAAGCCTACATAAGTTGATGGGCACCTATTTGGGGGGTCAAACCTAAGAAATAACCTATCTCAATCCACAAAGAGCTGGATACCTGTCGAGTCAAAGCCTACATAAGCTAGTGGCTTGTCAAGAAGGTTAAACCCCAGAAATAACCTACTTCAATCCATAAAAGGCTAGACATCTATCGATTAAAGCTTTTACAAGTTGATGGCACCTCTCTTGAGGGTCAAACCTAGGAACAACCTACCTTGGTCCATAAAGATCTAGATGCCTATCGAGTCAAAGCCCGCATAAGTTGGTGGCGCTTGTCTAAGGGTCAAACCCAAGAAATAACCTAGTAAAGAAGTTAAATATAAACTCACTAAAATTTTTTTTGTTAAAATCATTACAGATATACTCGGCCTGTCTTAATATAATACTAACTAGATCTTTATTTTTTTGCAAACCCATGGAACCATCATCTTACCTAAATAAAATGGTGTATATTTGTCTTTGTCTAATTCTAAATACTTAGCAATGACCAAAGGGAGTACTTGTAGACACTTTATTTTGTCTAGGTCAACTTTTGATATTCTAGGGCTCAATTAAAAGATGATAAAATAAAAAACAATAAAAACAAACTTTGGTTGACAATTAGATATTGTGTCGCCAAGCATTATTAGGTGACACGATGCCAGGCAAAAATTTTTTTCAAAATATTTGAAATGCATGTGGATTATATTAAAGAAAAATGTAAAAATAAGGCATAAAAGGTCACTATCCAAGGTGTCACTAAAGTAATTCAAATGAACACAAGTCAGTTTATTCTGTTTATGACCAGGGTAAGGTATTTAAGAAGTCCAAGGTACTTACAAGTCACATAGGTGCATAAGTATTGATACGGGGCCTTAATGACCCTAAATATTTAAATTTTCACGTATGATATTCGTACAAAAGGGTTTGGTATCGATACCTAAGGTGTGGTATTGGTACCTTGGCAGTAGCTAAAATTATGATTTTTTGCAAAATGTATTGATACACAAGCATGAGTATCGATACATGCCTCTAAGTCTCGAGATCGAAAACATTTTTTTTCTCTTAGTATTGATACACACCCCATTGTATCAGTACTCTGGGTAAAAGTTGCCTTGTGTATTGATATAAAGTGTTTTGTATTAATACACCAAGGCATTTTTGCCTAGTTTGAGCCATTTTTAAGCCTTAAAAAATTCAATTCATATAGAATTTTTGCATAAAAATCATCATACTTATACAAGGCTTTAATTATGGCTCATGATTGGATTTAATCAAATTTTTAAAGTACAAATAGCCAATTACAAAGGATATTCTCGTGAAATATATGGCCTATCAAAGGTTATGCCTGACTTTTCTCTAGTTGCCGGCTGTTTCAACCTTTTTGCACCACCACATTACATGGCAGAACCAATGAAAACATTAAGCATGGTAGTTAGAGTTGTCTTCTAGTACATGAATGAAAGATTAAAAATACCCTTGCTTTGTCTCCTAAAAAGCATTATCTAAACCTTAAGTTTAAAAGGGGCCAAAGCTGGATCAGTAGAAAAAAAGAGAGATTCTTCTATCCACATCCAAAAAAATCCTTCAGTAATCTCCAAAATACTATTCCATTAAACCTATACTTTATTCTTATAGTTCCTCTAAACCACTAATAGAAAACCTCTAAAAGCTTAATTGTTCACACACTTTCATCCAAAGCACCCTATCATTAATAATATTACTAGAAAACTTCTTTTTTTCTCTTTGTAAACAACAATAAAGAGAGGAAAGAAATTAAGCTTAAAGCTACTGCTTCAAGTGATGACCCAAGTTCAAGTTATTTTGGCATATTTTCTTTACCTTGTTACTTATTTTTTCTGTTTTTGTCATCTGCATCATTTTAGTGAGCCTTTAATATTGCCATGACCATCTTAGGACTCCCTTGCATTATATCTACCTTGGTTGTGGTAGTCTTAGGATTTTGATATTTATTTGATATTTTGTGAAATACTTTCTCTTTGATTCTATCATCAAATCAGTTTTTTACTCATGCATTTTTTGTCATATTTCACCTATCTTCATATGCACTTGTTTAAATGTTTTCATAACATGCACCAAGTATGTTCATGCATTTTCTTGTATTTTAAGAGTCTCATGACATAAAAATATTGTCTTGAAAACTCCGGTAATGTTTTTCTTCAATTAAATATGTTTATATCATTATCATGCATGTTATTTGTCATTTTCTTACATGTTTGTCACCTATTTCCATGTTAAATGTCATCTTTGTGTGTTTGCTTATTTAGTCCATGTTCATCTTTGTGTGTTTGCTTGTTTGGTCCATGTTCATCTTTGTGTATGCTTTAGTTTATTCATAACGTCTTTGTCCAGATGGTTGTTTGCTTGCTAAAATCTGATTTTCAAAAAAATCCTAAAGTTAAGTTCATGCTACCACTAATAGATGGAAAATGGCATGGACTTAGAGTTTTCATAAGATTGGTCTGATAGTTTTTGGAATTTTTTAATATTTCATCAATGTCTTGCTCGACTTCGGATCATTCCAGATGTAAGAAGTATGATTCTTCAAACCTTTGCTGTCTAGAATCCCTTAGAACCAACATATTATGTTTTGTTTGGGCCATTTTGGCCCATTATATGATTTCTCTAAAATTTTGAAATATTTTTCTAAAAACATTTATTAATTTCCTTTTTCAAAAAGGTATTGTTCACAATTTAACAATTTTAGATAAGCTCGAAAAGATTTTTCAAATTCCATCACACCATTTTCCTTTGCAAATTCTGCTAATATAGAAACAAACCTGACTTCAAGAATTAATTCTGCTTAGAACCCATTTTCTAAGATTTTTAAAATATTTTTATATTAAGCCTCATCGAGTCACCTTTCTAACAGTAGCTCATCCACCCTTCAAAGCCTTCAAACCAATCTATAATAAATTTGAGAAAGGAGACCATGCAGTGCTATCTTCTATTTCTTGGAATTAAAGTAAACCCAATTTCTCAAAACACATTTACCAAGACATTCGAATGTCTCTAAGTGATCTGTTCATGGAATCAGGTGCTCTAACATGAGCCTTTTAGACTTAGATTAAGGTTTAGGATTGTCACAATGTGTCTTGGCATGGATTTTTGTGGATCTATGGGTGTATATGGGTGTATACGACTTAAAATATTTTTTTGACTTAGAAATGTCTTCTTGACTAAGACTTTTCCTTTGTGACATGAAAAGAACAAGAAAGTATAGATTCTCGACTTGTGATACAGTGAAGGGGACCATAAGATGAATCATTCATCTTATTGGTCTTAGATAACCATCACAAAATGCTAATGCTTGGAGTCACCATTGATTATTTTAGGCTAGGCATGATTGGATGCCTATTGAAACCTATGTCTTGAGTTATGAAACTTGAAACATCGATCCCATGGTCTACATAGTACAAAGTTTTACTATTTGGGTTTGAGAGTTGGTTATGCACAGTAAGGCATGAACCTCTTCGCCATGCCCAAAATTAGTACCTTACCAATTATGTCTCATCTCGATTTTGATTTTTTCGATCTTAACTAGTCATTATTTTGATATAACCCTCTTTTAATGCATGAATTTTATAAAAACACAAATCCAGGTTTTGATGAAAAAATTTGATCTCATACATGCCTCGAAGAGGTAGGGAATATAGAGATTTTTAATAAAAATGACCTCTAGATTTTACTTTAAAAAATGGAATTTGCCATATTGGGCACTAGAGAGATACCATACGGAACATTACCTTTTATTTTACTGGAAATTATTTGAAAACATGAATGCAAATAATCATCTCAAAGAAATCACATTAGTAAGGCAACGAACAAAGTAACATAACATGGACCATTCAATTAATAATTAAGAGAAGTGATGGACTACTAGCATTTATCTCGTAATTGGCATCGATTATCTAGGAATAACCACATTGATAATTTTTCAAATGCATTTGGGTTCCTTGATTCAACGAGGTTTTCTTGACATATTCATGAAAGCCCGGGAAGGAAAAAAATTAATTATAGTTAAAAAATAAGGTTAGAGTATCTCCTTGAAAAGATAAGGTTGGAGTATCCCTTTGGATGACAAATAATTTTGACAAAAAAAGATTTTTAAATCTTGACAATTTTGAAAAATGGGGTTTGAGTATCCTCTTGGAAGATCAGGGTTGGAGTATCCCCATGGATGACAAATAATTTTGATAGAGAAAGATTTTTAAATCTTGATAATTTTGAAAAGTAGGGTTGGAGTATCCCCTCAAAAAGTTAAGGTTGGAGTGTCCCTGAAAATGACATATTTGACACTCTTTACAGAAGTCAAGTTAGAAAACTTAAATTGACAAAACTTCATGATTTAGAAAATGAGTGGGCTTTTTGACAAATTTTGGCAAAAGAAGTTGTGAACGAGGATGGTAAAGATATAAAAATATATTTGTGCCTTGATACAAGCTTATGGGAGGTTGAAGCATGTTCTTGAGTTTGACCGAGGAGATACGGAGACATTCGTATGTCTCGAGACAAAATTCAAGAAAATAACTTAATTTTAACCATGACAAGAATAGGGGGTAGCATCGCGCAATCCGACTTGTCAAGTTTATTCTAGATTGGTTTAAAGGCTTTAGAGGATGACAAGATATCGTCAGAAAGGTAACTTAATGTGGGTAAATCTAAAAATATTTCTAATATCCAAATAAAATCAGTTTCTGAGGAAATAAATTTTCAAATTTGGGCTAATTACTCTACTAATAGAGCATGTTAGGAAAAAGGTATGTCAAAATTCGAAAAACCATTTTAGACTCATTTGGTATTAAAAATTGCAAATAATACCTTTCTAGAAAGGGAATTTTATGAACTTTTTAGGAAAAATGTTGGACAGATTTGGAAAAATCGTTTAGTAGGCCCAAAGGGCCTAACAAGAATGCATTTTGTTAACTTCAGGGATTCCAGATAGTCTAGGTTTGAAAAATCATAACCCTTTCATCCAAACTAATCTGGGGTGAAAATGATAGCGTTTTAAAGATATTTTAACACACTTTCAGAGGAAAATATTATAAAATTCATGAAAAGTCATTTAGGATTTTAAAGTGATTTTTGTAGGGGACAAAGGAAAACAGCGGATATTTCTTATTTTCTCTATGTTTAGGGGTCCAACTTGAGTCATCGACATTCGAATGTCCATGACTAAAGGGAAAAAATGGCATAAGCATCGTAAACTCATTTGAATGGCCTCGAAGTAATTTGGAATGATGAAATAGCTCATTAATCATACCACTCAAGGTTTTGACTCAAAAACAAGGTATAAACATTTAGGGAACAAGTAAAAGGCCATTTTTTTTGGAAAATCAAAAGTTTTGAGCTTATTTAATCAAGCTTATAGATCTGGAAAACTTCATCTTCCTTAAGATTTTTTTAGTTAACTTTATGAAAAATGCTAAGTTCATGCTAGTCCTCATTAGTTGAGGTGAGCATGATTGGCTTGGGGGGTTTTAAAAATCAATTTTTTTTTACAACTATCAAACATGCACTTTGACAAGAAGAAGACAACAAACATACAAGGGGATGACATATAACATGAATAGGGAAGCTAACTTTATCAATGGTCTAGACAAAAAAAGTGTTATGCACTTTGACAAAAAAATGTTATGGATACTGAAAATGATAATGATTCATGACAAGATGCAAGCTAATGTATAAATATGCTTGAAATATATTAGGCTAAGGATTTATACATGGATTAATCATAAACAAGATGCATGGATAGGGCATAAAATGCATGAGCAAGAGCTATTAAAATAATAAGGATGAAATGAGGCATTTTGCACATCAAAGGGCTATTAAGGCATCCAAATCCTAAACTACCACAACCAAAAGCCACAATAATGCATGAGAATCCTAAGAGGGTGATGGAAACATGAAGAGCTCACCAAAATGATGAAGATGTTGAGAAATAAAAAATGATAGTGATAAAGTGAGAAGTTATACCAACAAAACTTTAATTTTTGGCCAACTAGTTGGAGCAGTAAAGATGGCTTAAATTTCCCTCGTTTCCTTATTGTTAATAAACAAGAAAAAGAAAAAAACAATGAAGTTTTGGTTCTGGTATGGATGAGGGTGATTTTCAAAATGTGTAGTGGTTGAGAATAAGTGTTTTAGGACTATTTTTGGGTGCTGCGTGAAGAGCTATGGGATTTGGCTTTCTTGATGTGTGAATGTGTTTTGAAAGCTGAAAATGAGCTAGAATCTCCAAATCCCTCATCTGAGATATAAGTGATCTATTTACAATAGCATTTTAGAGCCAAGTTAAAGGTGTTTTTGGTTATTTCTCAAGGGGACAAAGTGATGTCAGCTTGATGGCTATAGAGTGGCTATAGGGAGTAACTTGCTGCCAATGTGATGGACATAGGGTGGCTGATTTAAATGCTGAAATGATTTTCTAGCAAATGGGGTGGTTGACGGTGATCTTAGTCAACAAACTAGAGAGGAGTAGGATAATCATATGACGTTAAGCTTTTTAATCTAATTGAGGCTTCAAAAATATTTTGATTAATTCAAAAGTCTAAATTTGTAATTTAATATGGATTTTGATATATTCTAATGCAAAGAAACAATTTAAAATCGAGTTTTGGATTAATGGAGGATGAGTAAAAAATTCTCAAATTATGGAAAATGGCCAGTATGTCTCGATACATTGTAAAATGTATCAATACTTTTGGTCCAAAAACCCTGAGTGTATCAATATAATGAACATCGATACAATGATCATTGTATCGATACTATGAAACATTGTATCAATACAAGTTGAATTGTCTCAATATATTTCTTTATAGAATGCACGTTATGGTCTTGCTATCATGATTTGCTTGGCCATCTGATGTCTATTAACATGTACGCTGTAAATCTTTTAATAAACTTCTTTTAAAATCCTTTCGGCTTTAAAAGCATTGATGTATTTGAGCAATACTTGATCATGACTCTTCTTGTATAAGATTTTCCATTGAGAACAAATGTCATAGCCAGCCTTTTAATAGTCCTTTTATCAGTCTCAGTTGCATGTTTGAGGTATTTCTGATCCTTGACATAGCAAAGGATGTCATAGTACCATGATAAGCCATTCTTCTCTTTTTCAATGCTATGGTAATGGACTAGAGTTGTGTAAATGCTCATCTGAATGGGAGCAACATCCGACTCTTAGTTGACTTTAAACATGGATGGCAAAGTAGCCAAAGCATCGGCTATTTGGTTTTCTTCTTGAAATAAGCTTCAAAAACTAATATTATCAAATTTTTTCTTGAGTTTTACTATTAGTTTCCCATATTGCATCAGCTTGGCATCATGAGTTTTCTATTCCCCTTTTAATTGGTAGATGACTAAGGCCTAATCACCAAACACCTAAAATGTCTTAACATTCCCTTCAATGGCTACTTGAAGCCCCATAGCACAAGCTTTATATTCTGCGATATTATTTGTATAGTCAAAATTTAGCCTTACTATGAACGGGTAACGACTGTCATTGGGTTACATCAATATTGACCCAATTCCATGTCCTAAAATGTTTGATGGTCCATCAAAATACATCTCCCATGATCGATCTTGGTTGGAGGTGTTTTTGTCTACAAAAATGCACATTAGATCTTTAGCTAAGAAGTTAAAACTAAAGCTTTCCTAATCATCTACCACTTGACCTACCAAAAAGTCAACTATCACATTACCCTTGGTGGCCTTTTGGCTAACATAGGTAATGTCATAGGACGTGCCATCTAGCTAGCCTTCTTGATAGTGCAAGGTCTTTGCATAGATACTTAATAGGATCAAGAATTGTAATGAACCATGTGTGTAATATAACATGTACTGCCTGAGTCTCTTGGTTGTCCATACCAAAGCACTGCACAACTTATCCACAGCGAAGTAATTGTACTCACATTTCGTGAACTTTTTGCTTAAGTAGTAGATTGCTTGTTCCTTCTTTCCTGACTCATCATGCTGCCCTAATACATAACCCATAGACTTGTCGAAGACTGCCAAGTAAAGGATTAAAGGTTGACTAGGCACTAACGGTACCAACACTAGGGGGCTTGACAGATAATGTTCGACTTTATCAAAGGCTTTTTGACATGCCTTATTCCACTCTCTTAAATTTGTTTGCGAAAGAGCTGAAAGATGGGGTCGTATTGGTCAGTGAGCTGGGATATGAACCTGGTCATATAGTTAAGTCTCCCAAAAAAGCTTCTCACTTTTTTTTGGGTTTGAGGTGGTGGCATATCTTGAATGGCTTTGACTTTGTCTCGGTCAACTTTAATCCATTTTTCGTTGACTATAAAGCCTAGAAGCTTGCCCAAAGTGACTCCAAAGGTACATTTGGCAAGATTCTACTTGAGTTGAAAGTTTCATAGTCGTTTAAAAAGCTTTTAAAGGTCTATGACATGCTCACCCTCTTTCGTTGACTTGGCAATCATATCGTCTATGCAGACTTCAATGTTTTTGTGCATTATGTCATGGAATAGGGCTATCATTGCCTTTTGATATGTTGCCCTAGCATTTTTAAGTTTGAAGGTCATGACATTATAGCAAAACGTCCCTACATGGTTATAAAAGTTGTTTTTTTCCATGTCTTTAGGTGCCATCTTAATCTGATTGTAGCTCGAGAATCTGTCCATGAAGGAAAAAAATTCTTGGTCGTGTTGTCTACTAGAGTGTCAATGTAGGGTAGCGAAAAGTTATCCTTAGAACTAGCTTAATTCAGATCTTGATAATTAACACACATTCATACTTTGTCATCTTTCTTTAGGACTAGGACTATATTGGTAACCTATTCTGGATACTTGGCTACTTTGATAAACCCTACATCAAACTGCTTCTCGACTTCTTTTTTAATTTTAAGGAGCATTTTTGGCTCCACCCTCCTTAACTTTTGTCAGATCGATTTGCATTTAGCTTGATAAGGAGCTTGTGGACCACTATATCAGTGTCCAGTCCTGGCATGTCTTGATATGACCAAGCAAATACATCATGATATTCTCGAAGTAATTCTATCAGCTTAGTCCTAGTCATTAACTTTATTGAGGTTTTGATTTTAACTTTCTTTCTATCCTTTTGAGTACACAGATTTATTACTTTCATTATGTCTTTATGAGGCATGATCTACTTCTCCTCTTGCTCAACTAATCGTAAGAGGCCTGGTGGTATGAAGCTTTCTTCAAAATCTTTTTCAGGATCAGCTTCACTAGTGTAAATTAACTATTCATCGATCCTCAAAGACCTATTAGAGACATCCATGTCAGTATCATCAAGACACTTGAAAAGGTGAAGAAATAAACATTTCAAATAGCATACATATAACACAAATTCGGGTAAGAATATAGGCAAAAGAGTAATTGAGACAAAGAGATTGAAAAGTGATATAGGCATGCAATATGGAATGATATATGCAAAAGTCATTTCATTGATAATGTTTGATAAAAAATACCTTTTACATAGGACACCTACTTGCCTTCGGGTGAAGGCAGGTAGGTTCATTTTTTAACATTACATGAAAGGGACAGGAAAAGTGCAGGGGCTTCCATCATGACCCATCATAAAAATCTGGTCTTAGTTGAAAGACACAAATTTTATGGCTCAGTATCTTGGAGATCGAGGTAGTTAAGGGCTTTGTTTAAGATGACCAAGACATCTTCAGCATTTTGCTCTTCTGGTTGGCTTGAATTGATTCATCTTCTCAAATAGAATATCTCATGGAAAGATGGGAACATTATTGGCTTTGATTCCCTCTCTTGACCCAATGATCATGTCATCTCCTAGTTGCGGATCCTTTTTTCTTGCTGTCTTCTTGATTACGTCATAGCCTTGAATCCTAAGTCCTTTTTGTTGACTTGAGTGGTGATCTGCAAAGCTCAAGCCATCCCTTGCAGATTTTTGCCAAGCTTTTTTCTAGCACGTGAACCTTTGCCAATGGTCATTTTTAAACCCGAGTGGGTATTCTTTGGTAGATGGGGTTTAACTATTAGCAATCCTTCTCCCATAAATGTTGCATTGACGAACTTGAAGGATTGGAATGATGAATCTGGTGCATCTTCATTAGGCTCTATGTAGATATCTTAGTGAAAGCAGTGGCGATCATTTTTTTTAACCCTAATAGTGACTACTTTATCATCTATCATAAATTTGATCTTATGATAGAGAAAGAATGGGACGGCCTCAGTGGAATGTATCCATGGCTTTCCTAATAGGCAGTTGTAAGATGGATTAATATCTATAAGTTGAAAGTCAGCTTTATATGTACATGGGCCTATATGAAGTTGGATTGTGATATTTTCAATTACTCCACATTTTCTATCAAAAGCTTGAACTATGGTACGACTACTCTTGATGTTGGACTGATCAATAGGGAGTTTGCTTGATATAGTCATGGGCCTAGCATTAAAGGCTGACTCATTGCCTATAAGCACTTTGGGCCAAATGCATCCCTTAAAGTGGGTAGTGACATGCAAAGCTTTATAACTGCCCCTGCCATTAGGTGGGATCTCATTATCAATGAATGGGATATAATTATCGGCCATGATATTGTTCACTAGCTGATCAAATTTGTCAATGGAGACATCTGGTGGTACATATGCTTCATTTAACACCTTCACTAATGCATTTCGGTAGACCTTTAAATTAAAGAGCAAAGATAGCAAAGAAATCTTGGTGGGTTGTTTGCTTAACGGGTCCATAATGCAGCATTCACTATGCTTGATGAACTTAAAAAACTCAGTGGCTTCTCTTTTGTTGCAATGTACCCAGGGGTGGATCCTTGTAGATCTATGGGTGCGTGCGACTTAAAATACTTTCCTAACTTAAAAATTTCTTCTCAACTGAGACTTTTCTTTAATGATGTGATTAGAACGAGAATGTACGGATTCTCGACTTATGACATAGTGAAGGGGACCATGAAACGAATTGCTTATCTTATTGGTCTTATATGACCATTAAAAAACGGCCAACGTTTGGAGTCACCATCGATCATTTAGGGCTAGGCATGATCAGATGCCTATTGAAACCTATGTTTAAGCTACAAAACTCAAAACATCGATCCCGTGGTCTACATAGTGCAAAGATTCGTCGTTTAGGTTCAAGAATTGTTATGCACGATGAGGTATAAACCTCTTTTTGATACCTAAAATTAGTACCGTACTAGCTATGTTTTATCTCAATTCTAATTCTTTTGATCTTAACTTGTCACTATTTCGATATAACCCTTTTCAAATGCATGAATCTTATAGAAATGATCCAGGTTTTGATGAAAAAATGATTTAATCTCATATACGCCTTGGAGAGATAGGGAATATAGAGATTTTCAATAAAAATGACCACTGGATAAATGGAATGTTCCACTTTGGGCACTAGAGAGATACCTATGCAGAACATTACCTTTAATTTCATTTGGAAATATTTTGAAAAAATGAATGCAAATAATCATCACAAAGAAATCATGTTAGTAAGATAATAAATGAAATAACCTAACATGGATCATTCAATGTAATGATAAAGAAAAAGAATGGACTATTGGAATTTATCTCGCTATTGACATCGATTATCTA
>JBBYHO010006435.1:0-12282 GCA_038382025.1 Adansonia gregorii | reverse complement strand
ACATACAGTCAAGCGCTAAAAACACAACCAAATTAACATTGTAATCAATAAATACACAACAAACAGACCATCTAAGCTCTGAGAATTTCCCAGTGAGATTTGTTATTAAACCAAAAATGGCAACGGCAGTGGCATGTACTCCTTTCTTTTTTAAATCTCCAAAAACAAGAGTGCCCTCAATCTCGTGCCGGAACAACCTTACCAGCGCAGGTTCCAAAACCAACGTTGTAACCTTCTCCCTGCGTGCAATTCAAACTCCCAAGTGACTACTCTATACTTCACATGTTTCAAGGTCCAAATTCTTTATCCCATTGAATCTACTAACCCTATGCTGTGATACTCATATTCAAGTGTTAGCGTGAATGTGTACAATACGGTTATATCTTTTTTTTATATTTTTTTCTGTATTTGAAGGGTCTTCAGAGAATTATTTTTTCATACCCATATTCTAATATGTATCGAATACGAACATTTCAAGAAAACTTTAAAGTTGGGTAACAAAAAGACTCTTTGAGTTTCAGAAGTTTGAACCCCAAATCACTACGTAGGCTCAAGCCAGTGACCCAGAAGAGGAAAGATACCATAAAAGCTTTTCGAATTTTTTGACCAGTTCAAATTTCCTTTCAGGCCAAAGACTCAAGCCTACCAAGTAATTGCATACGATGGGAAACTATATTAGTCGGAGGTGGGTGTGAGTATCGGATATGAGCATGTGTCCAACACGGGTATGTATAATTTTTTCAAGTTTTTTTATTTATTTCGAGAGTCATCAGAGGGTCATATCCTTCTTGTACTCATGTCCTAAAATATGTTGGCCACAGTTACTGGAAAACGAAAAAAAAGTTTGGAGCAACATACAAGGGAGATACACGAATTACTCTAATATCTTTGCAACTTGACTTAAGAACCAAGTGAAGCAGAAAAAGTACCTTGCAGCAACCAGTGAAGATTACTTCGTCACCGTCTTCTAAGAACTTTCGAGTTGTCCCATTTAATGACAGTGGTTTCTGTCCATTCCATGTTAGTTCCAGCAAACATCCAAGAGAATCTGGCTCCTGCTCAAAATACAAGAGGCTAGACCTTAAGCCAACAATGCCAGATTCATTTACAGTTATTGCTCGGAAGAATTGACTGAGTTAAAAATAGATGCAAAATGATCCAATGACATACCATAATATAACTCATATACCAGCAAGCAACATGACCAACACTACACCAGAAACTTTTCTCAACTATTTTTTTCTCTTCATTCATGCAATTAAGAATAATTACAGAAGCTCTTGGAATATTCAAGGACAAATTACGTGTACCACTCAAACATGACAGTTTAGTAGCATAACCATTCCACTGCAATGAAAAACCAACCTATGTTACTCGGACATAGGCCTGAGTGTGGGATAGGGATTTATGTCTGACATTTTTCTAAGTTTTTCTAAGTTTTTCTACGTATTAGGAAGGTCATACCCCCCATATCCATGTCGGAAAATGTGTTAGATATGGGAGTCTAACATTGGTACTTCAAGAAAAATGACAAGTCAAGCAACATAGAAACCAACAACAAATGCCAAAAGCTAATCAATGTGTTTCTTGCAGCTTTTACTTAACTTTAATAGTAGTGACAATATATGGTTAAGAGAATTGGCTTAAATGAGTATCTCAAGCAAGCACATATGTTATGTCCAAGGAACCCACTCGGCTGTATTCTACAGCACACATCAAGAGTACACTGAATACCAAAGGGCACAAAAGGTAATGGATAGAGTTCGACAAATTTCTAATGCATAAAGACATACATGATTACTTTTGTCTGTGTGTGTTTGTGGATTGGCAGACATGCACACAAAGGAAAAAGGATAGAAAACTGAAAGTTAGGTAACAAACATACAGGCCCACTAATGGTCCCAGTTCCAAGGAGATCGCCTGGCCTCAGGTTGCAACCATTGATTGTGTGGTGCGCTAGCTGTTGAGTCAATGTCCAATATCTGGTACAAAGGTTATATAAAACTCAGTAAACATTTAATTTTGGTCAAGAATTCCATACACCTTGGAAAAGCAGCAAATCAGCATATAAGTATAGATAAGCAACATCTTCAATTCAAGCAATACTCAATTTTTTCCCAGACATCCAAATTTGCATAGAATGAGACAATTAGATTCACTGGTTCATAAGTTCATCAAGGGACAAGACAACTCTCATCTGAAAGCACTTTCAAAAGAATAGGAGCAATACTGAATTGAAACTCCTTACAGGTTCTTGAAATTACTTCTTGTAACAACACTTGAATCCTTTTGCCCGGAAGGTTTAATGTGAACCTAGCAGCAAGAAACAAGTTCTCACCTCAAGAAATTTATAAATTTAAGCATTTGCAGTTCAAGAGCAAGAAAATTGTTTTAAAAATGTACATTGCTAAGAACACACATTACAGGTGACCAGGAAAATTATATTAAAAAATAATATCGAAGAATAAGATAACAAGTGGAAAATTGAAAATCCAATGGGATGTATGCCCTAAGCTGCTCTACCTCCAAAGCAATGTCATAGTTTTTGGATATCTTCTCAGACAGATATGGCAGCGGATGGGGATCCTGCAATGACAACATGCATATTCAGCTGGTTCCATTAAGAATATTCACCATGAGAGAGAATAGGAAAAAAAAAACTAGAAACTCAAATGGCTTTAATATCTAAGACAAATAATACAGACAACTACCTGCTTAGGAGCATCACACGCAAAAGGCTCTAGAGCATCTAGTGTCACAATCCAAGGGGATATCGTAGTACCTAAAAGATGAGGAAAAAAACAAGTAAATTCCTACTATAATACCTGTGGAGAATCACACAATAATCATTAGCGTTACCTATTTTTAGCCCCATGGGGCCAATGAATTTCCCTGGGTTAAACTAATATTTTCTCACCAAGATAAAGATGGTTAGGAGATTTCCTAGTGTTTATTATTTACCCCACTATAAATACTGACCAGTTTACTTCAATACAATAGATTTATTCCCTAATCTAGGATTCTTTGAATTCTTTATTATCTTGTTAATTAATTTTGGCCCCCTTCGGAAGAAGCTGTGGTTTTGCCACAGATCAGTAATTGCCTAATTGGGCATATTCCTAGTAGCCTGACCTCAGAAGAAAAGCAGGAATAAGTTTTTGTTTTCTTACCAAAACTCTTTCCAAGAAAGGGTCCAAGAGGGACATATTCCCAAGCCTGAATATCTCGAGCTGCCAAAATCAAATTTCTTTTAAACATGGTACTGAGAATTTCATTCGAAAAAAACATGAGGATGATGAAGTAAAGCAACAAAAGGTAATCATACCACTCCAGTCGTTCATCAAGACAACTCCAAAGATATGATCTGCCGCCTTGTTAACATCTATAGTTTTCCCTAATTCATTTGCTGGACCAACTACAGCAGCCTGCTAGAATTGTAAGAGACCATATAAGGGAATAACTCATGATGAGGTACAATAAGAGAATAACAATACGACAATAAAATGGAAGGCTGACCATTTCAAGCTCAAAATCTAGCTTCAGTGAAGGTCCAAAATATGGATAGCCACCAGTTGGATGTCCTTGACCCCTAGAAGAATACAGAATTAAGGCACTTAGAATCCAAGGCTGAGTGGACAGCTATGCTAGTATATCCATCACTATTTGAAAACAATTTAAACATGTTGACAGAAATTATGAAGTTCCATACACTTACCAAAATTTAAGGTTAAAATATAGGGAATAAGTAATTTGGAATTCTAACCTTGGTCGAATAATATCAGTTCCAGAGATGACAATAGATGATGCTCGCCCATGATATGCAATAGGAAGATGGAACCTGGATAGCGCAAGATGGCCATGCTTATAAGTTTCCAAACAGGAGAAGGTAAGATCTATATGGTTCAACACACAAGCTTTCATTCAAACAAGCCATCACTCTTGATTTGTTAAAACTTTCGAAATAAGCATACCAGTTTGGTGGAATTGGGTTTTGAGGTCCAACGAATATGGTTCCACAGTTCTTTGCATGATGCAAGGACGAAAAGAAGTCTGTGTAGTCTCCAATTTCCATAGGAATAACCATTTCCACCTTGCTCTAAAAAAAATTCACAAATAAATTGATTGAAAACAAACAGCTTCATACAGATCAGATATTGAAACTCGTGTATACTCTTACCATTGGCACAAGTGACTTCTGCCTCAACTCTGTATTATCACGCAAGGTTGGTTCCATACCTGCACGATCCATATAATGGTCAAATTTTCCCTTTCCATATCTCAAGAATGAATTTTCACTTCATCTGAAGACTAAATTGTGCTTTTGAAGGACCATATTATTGCAACTTTAATCATACTTAATTATAGTATTTCTCAATTTCATGCTATCAGCAAAGTCATTAAGTAGAAGCAATATAATAACGAAGACATACATGACAACAGCTTTTGAAGAGTAGCTCTTGCTTCCTTCCAAGCAGGCCGCCCCATCGCCAAAAATTTGTTCAAAGTAGGCTGGCAAAAAACCAACCAAATTGCAATCAATTGATTTAGCTTTTGCTTTGAGCTTCCAGCTTAAAAATTCTTAACAAAGTACTGAGATTATATTATTTTAGGCAACAGCAACACATCATAATCCTAATCGCAACTTGCTTCTGTAATTGAAACATAGATTAGGCGATTCAAACTAGAACCAGTAGTTACAATATTTATGTTACATCACTGCCATTCGTAAACTGAGTTACCTTTCGAGGGGAAAAGGAAGAGTAAGCAAGAAACGAACCTGCAGGAAGCAATCGGAACCTCCGAGTATAGGGCCGTTGAACAGACCGGCTTTGGCGATCTCCGAGAGGTCCAAAACATAGTCACCAATGGCGACAGCGAGACGGGCGAGGGCAGCAGGTTGGGCTTTGAAAGCTCCATATGGAAGGTTTTGGATGGGGAAATGGGAGTCGGGATGGACATTGATGAACGATTTCAAAGCCATTTATGTCTTGAAAAGCAGCGTCGGAGAGAGCTCGAGGGACGAAGCTGAAGGCTGAAGCAGTTGCAGAGCACACCAGTAGTAAACTTAGCAGTGAGTTCCCCCATGAATCTGATCTTTATAGTGGTCATCGTGATTCAGTGAAGTGTGGTAGTTTGTCATCGTTAAAAAAAGGCTCAAAGCATAGACTCGTAGATGGGAAGAGCACGGTCACGGTGCTACCAACTTTTCAAGGAGTTAATTTCTTTACTTCCCCTTCTTCCTAATGTAAATTTTACATGTATTATTATTATAACCTCCCCACTAACAATTTTTTTTTATTTTTTGGATAATTTAGTTTTTATTTCTAACTCCAAAAGAAAGCATGATTAACCTGCTACATAGAGGAACTTAGGGTAAGTCTTAACATTTAAATTAAATGGCTTATAAGTTATACCCCATTGACTACAAAGAGAGACATTAATAACACCATTGGAGATATTTGAAATAATACGGAATCTGATTTTGACCACACTGACTCTCCCTTGAGCAAATATTTGAGGCTTCTGTTGTTAGAGTGCTTCCGAGCTTTTTTTTTTTTATTTTTTCTCCACCAAATATGGTAAATAGTGGTTTTTCATGTAAATTGAAGCAATAGGGATTTAAATGTTTTACCCTTGAGGTGCACATTAGCCCACCATAGGAAGTCCTCCCAATGTATGAGGTTGTTGTTGGCTGAGAAAGTTGCAAGTAGATTTATGTCAAACTTGTGAGGAGAATGGACAATTGGACACTCAAAGAACAAATGAGGTCCCTACATTCTTCAACCTCCTGACATGACACGCAAGTTGTAGATTGTGCAAGGCTCATGAAAAGAAAATCTAGGGACATTAAATGAGAACCATACCAAGTAATGCCTCGAAACTCTTATAGCTCAAATGATGAGCCACGTATTTAGTAACAAGAAAGAGTCATCCTTCGAAATAGCCGAGCTAACATTATCCACTCTAGTATTTGGAAAAAGACAAGCTATGTTTGATCTAATTCTCTAACTTCTATAATCCTTCTTCAACCACTAACTACATAGGGGAACATTAATATACAAAGTATAAAGGAAAAGCATGAGGCTCAGAGCTACAAATATCAATTTTGATAAATGTTTTTTTTTTTGCTTTGCACTTTAAATTTTTTTTAATTCAACTCTTGAATGAAAAAGGAAAATGAGCCATGTTTAGCTTTTCGAGTTCAAATGACTTCTCACGTTAGTATTTGAGTATGTTAATAGATTAACGGAGGGTGGCTTCCCACGTTAGGAAAAAAATAAAGAAAAATAGGAAAAGAAAATGGGTTCCAGGGATGGAGCAAAGATGGAGATGGCTAGAGAGATCTAAAGCACGTTTTAAGTGAAATCAAAAGGGTGGATTCTCTCCTTTTTTTTCATATATTTCCTTGTTTTTTTTTAATTGATTTTAGCATATATATTCTTATCTGTTTTCTTTTCCACTAGATTGTTAGGTTTGCCAATTGATTTGAGTCGAGAGCAGGGAAAAAAAAGGAAGCACATTGATTTCCTTATCATAACCAAATCAGGATTATGTTGTAAGGTACCTAACTTCTTTTTTTATTTTCTTTTTGCATTTTTATGTTTTTTTTTGTAATGTGTTTAATTGTTTTGCTTATGACTTTGTTTTTGGGTTATTATCTGATATATAGGCCATTGGGTCTATTGTTTTCTGTTAGTTTATTTTCATTGTGTTTATGGTTGTTAACAGTAAAATCTTTTGATTTTTGCTTTTGCATGCTTGTTTTTGATAGCTTGGATTCTTAAAGAGGCATATAGATTAACTTTAAATTACTTTGCTACTGAGGTAGATTGATAATTTCAAGTGAGTGAAATATCTTCCTATGAAGATGTCTTTACAATAAATGCCATATCTTTGAATACTAAGAGAGGAAGATTTAATTGAAATAATAAATATCATCTATTAAGGTAATTTGCAAAGAAATTTTTTTCTTTAAATTTTTTATACAATAACTGATTTTGGTTTAAAATAATTTATTCTCCGCTTTTGCATTATTATTGGGTTCATTTTTTGCTTTGATTTTTTTCCTATGAAGTCAAGATTTTTTATTTATTTTGTCTTTGTTTAGCTTTCAATGAGACATTTCCCTTTTTTTGGTGTTTTAGTTGAAGGACATGATGCTAAAGGTCTTTGGGTGTACAAGCACTGCAATCATGCACGGACAAAGTTGGTTGAGGAACTCAGGCGAGTCTGATGCAAACCCAAATAGGTTTAGGTGGTCATGCTGTAGGACTAGGATTTTGAGCTCAGTGATACCAAGAATGTAGGGAAAAAAGATGGAAGCGAGGTTGAAAAGGATATCAGGCTCAAACGCAGACGTGACTCCGTAATCAGTGAGTGGGCACTAAGTCCAATCAATCATGTTTGTCAAAGAAAATAAGCTTAAGGAATGGTGGGATAGGTAGCACTTCGCATGCTTATCAATCTTTGTTTCACTTTCGAGTTGTAATAACGATCCTAAACAAATAGACTTAAGATATGTCTTTTCTTGGTTTTCAATTTTGACCATTTTGATTTTTTTAAAAGAAAAATTGAAATTTGAGTTGTACAATAAAAACTATTAAAATTTTTATTTATTTGGAAAATAACTAAAAAACTTTGGAAAATGGAATGGACACGCGAATGGTAATTCAAATTGGGGTGTTGTTATGCATAATGGTGTATTGTTGTAATATAGATTGGTGTTTAGGATGTTGGTTAGTTCAAATTAGAGGATTTGTGGGAGGACAATTTGGTTTTTTTGCCCACTCTACAATTCCCTAAGCCTTACTTAAATTAGCATTCTTTTATGTGCTCCAAACTCTCGTTGGTTGAAATGGTAAAATACTTTCTTTTTTTTTACTTTACATTTGTTTGATTAATCTTTATCTTTCTTGAAATGAAAACTATTAATGTTATGAAACTATGTTAAAAATGGTTTGTAATACCTACTGCTTAGAGCTAAAATATACTATTTGGATATGCTACCCTTGGTTGGAGCTAAAATATGCTATTTGAACAAGTAATAATGTATTTGAACTATATTAAAACTAAATGGTAATTCTCCTACTCGTGTTTGATGCTAAAATATGCCTTATGGACAATTTTCATATGAGAATCTTTACTTTCGCTGGGGAATATTGTGGACTTAGAAAACATTTAACTAATTTTTTAGTGTTATAGACCAATATTTGGATCTATCACTTTCCTTGCAATCAACCTATGCTTCTTGGACAAGTTTGGATGTTTATTGTGATAGACTTAACTAAGGACTCAGACATCCATTCTTTTACTTTTTGCTTGGGAGTTACTTATATTATTTGATAGTATGATGGATTTGATATTAAAGTTGGAGACTTTATCTAATAAAATGATGGACCCATAGATGGAAAATGATGATGGATTTAGAGACATGTTCTTTTCATAAAATTAAATTGCCTATTAACTACCTTACTTGTGCTTGGAGTTGATTTGTTTGGTCATGTTGGATCAATACTTGGAATTGATCTATGTTATTTGAAAATATGCTAGACGTGCTTTTGTAGTGGATAATGTTATATACTAAATGATGGAGCAGTGGAAAAAATGCCATTGAAATTGATATGTGTTGGTGGAAATGTGAAAAATAGTAATAAAATAATAATGTGAAAAATGCCATTGAAATTTATTTTATTAGAAAAATATATGCATATCTTGCCATATATTTGAGAGAAAAGACTTTGACAAATCTGGTTTTGTAAGATTTTCCCATAACACTAATAAATATCTTAGTTTAAAACTTAAGGGAGGAAGATTTTAACAAATATTCTTGTAAATGATTTCTCTGTAATCGTTGATGTCTTTTTTCTAGTTGAGATCAATAATGCTGAAATTAAGACCTTTTGATGTCTTTTTAATGGTGTTTGGTTGATCTAGTAGTAAGGATACTTGGGAGAAAGGAGAAAAAGTTCAAAGGGCACCGCAAGTTGGACCTCTAAGACGTGCTCTAATGCTCAAGTTAGCAAGTATTTAATAAGCTGGGAGAGAAGAGTAATGAAAATAGTGATAAAGACATACCTCTAGCTTATGGAGGTCTTATACCTTAAATTGCAGGTGGTATACTTACAAGAATATCCTTGAGGTCTTTTTTGGTCATAGCAATTGTCTCTTCTTACAGGCACAAAAGCGATTATGAAGTGGCTAACTTTGAGCCTTTTACTAGGCTTGTTAGGTGACCTATGTTTGTCGTTCATGCTTATTTTTGTTAGGGTTTGTCTTGTCTTAGATGTTGCCTAAAAAAAGTTAAAGCCTCAGAAGGCATAACAATTCTCGAGCCTGAAAAAGTGAGATAATCATAATTTTGGACTTAGAAGCCTTTTAGGTTAGATGATGCTTGAAGATATGTTGAGATAATTCTTGAGAATGGGTTGGCTGCTTGAAGATATGTTAAGATAGTGCTTGAAGATGTGTAGGCTAGATGATGACTTAAAAGCTTTTTTGGCTAAATGATGCTTGAATATATGTTGAGATGATTGTTAAAGATATATTGGCTAGATGATGCCTTAGAAACCCTTTTGGCTAGGTGATGTTTGAAGATCTATTGAGATAATTCTTGAATATGTGTTGGCTAGATGATGACTTAGAAACCATTTTGGCTAGATGAAGCTTGAATAAATGTTAAGATGGTTCTTAAAGATGTATTGGCTAGATGATGCCTTAGATACCCTTTTTGGCTAATAATTCTTGAAGATATATTTGCTAGATGAAGACATAGAAGCCTTTTTGGCTAGATAATGCTTGAAGATATGTTGAGATGATTTTTGAAGATGTGTTGGCTAGATGATGACTTAGAAGGCCTTTTACTTAGATGATGCTTGAAGATATGTTGAGTTGATTCTTGAAAATATGTTAGCTAGATAATATGTTAAAAACTCTGTTGGGTAGATAATGCTTGAATAACATTTTGGCTAAATTATATTTAAATAGCCTTTTGGCTAGATGATACTTGAAAAGAATGCCTGAAAAAGCTAGATGTCTAAAAAAGATTATGCCTAAAAAGGCATCATGGTGCCTACGAAAAAGGTATTATGGAGCAAAACATGAACATTTTATTCAAACTTGGCATAAACATATATTTAAAAAGTAATTAATGCTAGGTACTTATAGTGTGATGTTTGGTAGTAGGTTTAGCTGTTGTTATAAGAGATATCATTTTGAGATGGCTTGCATTTCAGTAGGGATCTCATCATCTCACTAGAAAACACCTCATCAAAAAACATTTCACCAAAAAACATCTCGATAAAAAATACTTCGTTAAAAATACCTTAGCGAAAATGCTTTACCAGAAAACACTTTGTAGGAAAAACATTTCGATCGAAAATAACTCGATAGAAAAGCACCTTGTTGAAAAACACTTCGATGGGAAAACATCTTGCTGAAAAACACCTAGATGAACAAGACTCCTCCAAGAGCACTTCATCATTACATCTCAATGAAAAACATCTTTAAGAAAACACTTCGTCGAAAAACACCTCAACAAAAAACTTCACGAGAAAGCACTTCCCTAAGAAACAATTTGAGGGAAAACACCTTGATAGAAAATAAATTGCTGTGAAACACTTCGTCTGAAAAATCTCATCAAAAAGCACCTTATCAGAAAACACCTTGATGGAAACACTTCGTCAGGAAACACTATGCTAAAAAACCATTAATAAAAAACCTTTTCATGGAACACTTCATCAGAAAACACATCGATAGAAAAACATTTTGACAAAACATTTCTCTAGAAACCACCTCGACAGAAAACAATTGGTTAAAAAACACCTTGAAAAAAAACACTTTACTAAAAAAACACTTCACCAAAAAACATTTTGTCTAAAAATACCTTGACATAAAACACCTCCATGGAAAACACTTTGCGAAGAAACACTTCGTCAAAAAACACCTTGTAGTAAAACACCTTGATAGGAAATACTTCGATGAAAACACTTGTCAAGAAACACTTCATGGGGAACACTTCGCTGAAAAACACATTGATGGAAAAACCTTTTCATGGGAAGACTTCATCTAAAAAAACTCGACGAAGAATATCTTAACAAAAACACTTCGCCAACCTTTACATCAAACACTTCACCAAGAAATACTTTGTTGGAAAATACCTTAACAAAAAAGACTTTGCCAAAGAACACTTCGCTAAGAAACACTTTATCGTAAACACCTTACAGGAAAACCCTTCACCAAGAAATACTTTGTTGGAAATACCTTACCATAAAACACTTTACCAAGAAACATTTCATTGAAAACACCTCGACCAAAAATACTTCACTAGAAAATGCTTCACCAAGAAATATTTTTTCAAAAAATACCTTGATGAAAAATACTTTATAAAAAAATACTTCGCCAAAACACTATAAAATATAAAAACAAAAATATCTTAAGCTACCTTGAGGTCCTTTTTGGTCATAATAACAATAAATATTGTATCTTTGAAACTTTGTTAATGCCGCAGTGTAGCACAGAATCTTTTGCTAGTTAACATTTAAAGTTAGAACAAAAATAATAAAGCTGAATATTTGTCTAAGATTTTTTTTTTTTTAAAGATTGTTCATTTGATTGGTTATAGCTTAATTTGCCGTATTCCACCTCTTATAGCTATCAATGTCTCTGTCAAATGAACGGAATGCCTTAGCCGATCAATCAATATAAAAACTTCATGGAAAAAAAAAACTAATAGTTTCCATACAAATGATAATTTTTTTTTTTTTTAAATTAAGGCTAGGGATACTGTTGAACATGAAGTATGAGCTATTTTTACAGAATGTTTGATGGGAGGAAGGGAAAAGGACGAGGAAAAACAAAGATAGAGAGATGATGAACTTCTCATCATGTGTGAGTGATAAATGCTTAACTTATGAAAGTCAATCTTTTAACGTCTCAGTAAAAAGTACAGACTTAGTTTTACCCAAGGTGATTTAATTTCAGTTAAATCATAATTATTACTTGAACCGAAAATAAAAGGATTTGAAGTCATATTAGGATAAATAACGTAGTGAAAATCTGCAACGAAAATAGGCAGGTAGTGGTGACGGATTTACGGAGTTCAATAAATAACTAAAAGAAAGGATATAGACGAAATCGGCAATAGATTTCAGTAGAAAATTGCTGACGAAATATATTATACTGCAATAATCCTTCGCAGAAAACTGGCACCAACTGTTTTTTTTACACAGAATTTGGAACTAAATACTATTGCGAAATTATGTCGCAAATGCCATGCTAATAATA
>JBBYHO010006424.1:0-13855 GCA_038382025.1 Adansonia gregorii | reverse complement strand
TCATCAACTGCAGAAATCACCTTTCTCATGCATTAGTCTCATCAACTTATTTTATATCAGAAAGAATCTGATTCTCAAGCATTAGTCTTATCAATTTACTTTATATCCGAAGAACTCTGATTGCACGCATAAGTCTCATCAATTTATTTCATATAAAAAAATCTGAATCCCATATAGTAGTCTGATCAATTTTTTCATATCAGAACAAACCTGATCATTTTGCATTAGTCTTATCAACTTATTTTATTTCAAAAAAAGTTTAATTTTCATACATTAGTCACGTACTTTCCAATATAAATAAAACTTAAAAATAGTCATGTACTTTCAAATACAAATAAAATCTAAACTGTGAGACGTAATATACAAAATCGCCACATGAATTGGCGATTTTTGAAAAAAACAAAAAAAACCAAAAATTGAAAAAAAAATACATGGTGGGAAATCGCCATATCACATGGCGATTTCCCAGTTGTGATCACCTTCGGCGACTAGATTTTGCTAAATTTTGCAATTTCAGTGAAATTAATTGAGAAATCTCCATTTCATTTGACGATTTCTAAAAATGAGTTGAGAAATCGCCATATGATTTGGCGATTTCTCAATTAATTGAAAAATTGGCCTATTTCGGTAAATAATCTGATTTCGACCTATTTTGGTAAATAAAAAATATATATTATTTCTATAAAAAAGCCAATTTATTTATGTTGGGCTCATTTAGGCCATTTTTCATAATTTAGGAACTTTCACGCAATTTTATGTAATTTAGAGATGTTTAAGTCATTTTCCGTGACTTGAGAATTATTATGCAAAATTTCATGCATTTAAATGATTTTCTATGATTGAAGGATCATTCCATAATGTCTATGTATGTTAGTCCATTTAGATTATTTACCATAATCAATGGATCATTTTGCAATTTCATGTATGTACTTGCAGTCATTTTCATGATGTTATGTAACAAATATTAGCATAATATAATATAATTTTTTTTAAAAAAAAGAGACAATATCTCTGAGTTAAAATAGCCTATAAGTGTGCTTCTGATAACTCTATAAAATAAAGTTATTTGGTTCATTATGTGTATTAAATAGGTAAGTTTTAAGGTCGTTATTTAAGTTTTATTTACTTTTAATTGTTTTTAAACTAATTTTATTTATTTTTAGTTTTATTTATGTGTTGCTATTTAAGTATTTCATGTTTTTTTAGGTCAAAAGTGGAAGAAGCTTTCAAGATGCAATAACTTAATCAAGAACTAAGGTGGACTAAGTTTGGCAACTTTTAAAAATAAATTAGTTTATTTACTTGTAGACCAATTTTCTCCTTTCTAAGGTTTTGGCTATATATAGGGCTCTTAGGATTAGAATCATAGAAGGTTAAAGTAGACTTTAGGCTTTTATTTTTAACCAAGTTCCTCAAAAGAAGAGTAGCCATCGTAATATTCAAGAAGCCAAAGAGATTTTAGAGGAGATTGAAAATCAAAGACCCGGCCAATCTTAGTTTTTTCTTTTCCTGTAGTCTTTTTCATCTTTCTTGTATTATTTATGATAAATAAACTCGTTGGTCTTCTACGTTATTTATTAAAAACTAAATTTATTTTTCTAAAGTCGCAATGGAACTTAACATATAATTTGGATTATTTTATTTTTTCTTGATTTAATGATATTTGAGTTGTTTATTCAATCTTGTTCTTAATGCTTCTATTATTTGATCACCAATTAGATTGATTTGGTAACTTTAATGAACTTGAAAAAAAGAATTTTGTGTTTAGACCTAGATTAAATGACATATGTTTCATATTCATTTATTAGGATGAATTAATCTACATGTTATATAGGAATATACGAGCATGTCACATGTAACTAAATTAAAGTCTAAGCTTAATGAGTTTCTTATAATTCAATTTGCATAGGAATATAGTAAATTGGTTAAGAAAGATATTTTTTATAAGATCATCAAAATATATTTATAAATAAATTAGAACTCTAGACTAACAACTCATTATCATTAATTATGTTAAAAAGGTAAAATGAAGTATTAAGGAAAATTATATTCCTAGGCTTTTCTTATTGATTAAGTAAATCCTATTTGTTTTACTTGCTTTCTTAATTTAGTTTAATTTAAATTTTATTTTACAATCTTTTAATTGGTTGTTTGGATAAGATTAAATTATTTTAATTTTAGTAGCTAGTAAATTTAGTATAATTCCTCGTGAGAATGATAATTTACTCTTTACTATATTGCTTGTTAACGATATGTGCACTTTGTGGTAATCTGACACCAACTTTCAGTATATGGAAGTCACCTTATCGATTATTTTATATAATGAAATAACCTCTTTAAACAAGCAAATGAAAATTTCCAATTCTACCAAAAAACAAAACTATCATATTTCTCCAGGTTTTCCAAAAAGTATGAAAAATATTTTGATTTTCAAAAATGTAAAAATCTAATTTACTCAAGATGAGAAAAATAATATTAATTATAAATAATTTTAAAAATTAGTGAATTATAATTAAATACTTAAAAAATAAAACCAACCATGATCAAGACTTTAGTTAACATTTAATTAATATGTATTAATTTATGGGCATCGTGGAAGGGCATGTCTCACTTCATACGTAACCAACTCCCTAGCTCTTTTCACATAATCTATGGTTATTAAGCAAACCTCGAAGTTTATTTTTTAGGGTTTTGTAACTCTTTGAATATGAATTCTAATAGGTGACCAATCTCACCTAGCCAAAAATGAGATTGGTGGTAGCTCCAAGTTATTTGATCATTTGGTAATGACCATTTAGGGTTAAATTGGATGAGAATTCGTCTGATAATTAAGTCTCGTCCCAACACAAGAAAATGGAATTTATATGTTTAAGTCTGGAGTGTCAGATTCACATTCAACACATTACGGCAATGATCATCCAACAAAAATATTATGAATTTTTTGTTTATTTGTATATTAAATTATTTTTTAGTCTCACTTATTACTATTTTCTGTGTTTCTTGAGATTTTATTCATTCTATTTGTTTGTGCTATTGTTAGATTTTATTTTTAGAATAAAAACTTTAACAATAATATATTTCGCTATTTTTCTGTTCTAATTCATAGTTTAAAGGTAAATCTATGATTTTGAAAAATATCCTTAAAACTAGTATCAAATTTTGTTTCCATATTAATTTTTTCAAAAATATTTAACTTAATTTAATTAATTACAATTATGACTGCTTAAATTTAGTTTAAAATATATGGCATTTAATTTATGGTACGTTTGGTTCCTGGAATGAATTAGAACAGGAATGGAATAGCTATTTTATGGGAATATAATAGAGTGAGAATAGATAGTACACAGTTTGGTTGATAGAATGGAATAAAGAAAGAATTGTATTACATTATTTGGTTGGTTCAAATTTATCAAGGAATAGATAAGGAATAGGCAAAAAAAAAAACTATTTTATCCCTAAATTAAATAAACAAACATTTAGTTATAAAATTAAACTTATTTTATTAATCTCTTAAATATATTAAAATATAAATTAAAAATATAAAAATTTTAATTTTTTAATATATTATATTTTAATATATTTTTATAAATAAAATTTAAATATATCATATTTAAATATTTTAAATTAGGAATATATTAAATATTATATATTTAATAATACATAATACTTATTTTTAACAATAAATAATAAAAATGATATAATAATTAAATATTTATTTTAAAATTTTATTTATGAATAATGTTATAATAATTAAATAATACATGAACATATATTATATAATTAAAATATATATTAAAATATAATTTAGAATTATATTAAAATAACATTTACAAAATAATATATAAAAATATTTTAAATAAACAAAATAAATATAATATTAAAATATAAAAAATGTAAATATTTAAAATACACTAAATTAAATTTAAATTTATAAAATATATAATTATTTTATTAATTACATATAAATACCTAAAATTTATCTTTCCTCCTATTTTAATCCAAAAGTTTTTCTCTATACCTCAATTTCTCCCCACATTTTTGCTGTCATAATTTCATCTTTTTCAATCAATTTCTAGAAAACCAACATGGTTTCTAGATTCCGATGACTTTCGCTGTCGTTCGTCGCAACTGGCCACTATCAGTCACTTTGCTTTGAGCCACAAATTACCAACAAAATTTAGCTTTTGGCCTCCTTTTTCACATTATCAAATTAGTTTTTGCTAAATCAAACTCTAAAATCATAGATCTTGAATTAAATCTTGTGAAAAAATCCCAAAAACTTTTCTTTCTATTTCGATTTAAAGCCTAATCTTTTGAAATGTTTTTCTCCTCACTTTGTTCATCCTATCCCTTCAAATTTCATGTCCCAAAACTTTTTAGATCATCTTAAACTTAAAACTTTACGAGAGAGAAATTTTCCCCTTCTTTTATTATGATTTTAAGTTGTTTATTATTTTTTTCATTTTTTTTAAAATTTTCCTTTTTTTTGGTTAGCTCCAAGCTGGTAGGCTGATGCCGAGATGTCTGTCGACACCAAGATGTCTATTGATACCAGTGTTGGCTTCTCTTTGTTCTTTCTCTCTCTTTCCCTTCTTTGACTGTTAGGTAAATTGTGAAAAAAAATTGTCCTATTCCTTGCTATAGGGAATAACTATTCTTTGGTTTCCCTGAAGAATAGCTATTCAGTGGTGGAAAGGAATAGACAAGAAATAGCCCTTCTTTTAACAAATATTGGTGTTACTGTTTACTATTGAATAAGAGGGAATGGCTATTCCATTCCTTCTATCAAACATGTCATTAAAGTATAGCATTTATTTCACATTGTTTTTTTTTTGTAATTTAGGAGGAAGCTCTAATTTTAATAATCAATTCAAGTTTATCTATTAAATTATAACCAAAATGATGAAAAAAATCCACAGTTATTTTATTCAAATGATTAGGCACATTAGAAAGTTTTTATCAACTACATAAATAAGTTATTGATCAACCATTATCACAAAAATAAAATTTTCATTGTTATAAAAAAATAATTTATATTAATAATATAAATACATGTTACCCAAATTATCATTATAGATATATACTCGCCTATGTATATTATCTCGGAGCTACTTTAATATTTTCAAATAAGTATATTTTCATAATTAATCTTCTTGGATTGAACTAAAAATAGTTAAACTTTTTTATCCTTATTTTTTCCAAATTACATAAATCTTAGCTATTTGACATAAATTAAAACTTGACTTTCAATATTATATAAAAAAGTCAATATATTAAAATATAGCTAATATATTTATTATTTCAATACTGACCTTATAATATTTAACTATATCAAATTTTAACTAAAAATATTATATGTAACAAAAATAATAATTGATTTGCTTTCAATGCATAGTTGTCAAAGCTAATTACAGGAGCAAATTGAGTTTTTTAGAAGAGATAAACAATTACAAAATGAGAGGGAGTTGAGTGGGGATAATGGCCATTTTTTAAGGACAAAATCAAATATGGCATTTAATAATTGAATCTTCACTAAAAAAAAGTGAGATAGGTAATGATGGGAAAGGTTGACTTTGGACAAATAAGGAAGGACATTGGTGATGAAAACAGGGAAGGAGTTCTCGCCACATGCTCGGCCTTTAAAACTTTGGACGATCTAAAAGGCATAGTGCACTCGATAAATAATGGTTGGTTATGGTCGAGCCTTTGAGTTATCCATGATCGGGACTTTGATTAGGCATAATAATAGGGGGAGATCGTTAGCTGAATCGCTCATCCAACTAGTCTCAAATGGCCACCACGAAGTGGTCATAAACTTGGAGTCACCACCGGTCATTTTAGGCTAGGCAAGATCGGACACCTATTGAAAACAATATTACAAGTTATGAAACTTGAAGCACTGATTTCAAGGTCTACGAAGTCCAAAGATTCATTGGTAGGGTTCAGTAGTTGGTTAGTACAAGGGAGAACTAGCATATCCACGACGCCTGAAATCGGTACTTACTAACTATGTCTAACTTTGGTCTCGATTGAATCGGTTCCATTTGATCGCTATTTAGATATATTCCTCTTTAATGCATGAAGTTTCGGAAAATGGAAATCCAAGTTTTTTTTAAAGAAAATTAGGTTACATACACTCCTTGGAGATGTGAGGAACATAAGCATTTTTGTGAAAATGATGTCCAAATTGGATTTTAGAAAATTGGATGTTTCGTATTAGCCACTAGAAAGATACCAACATGAAACATCGCCTTGTAAATTTTAGCGAAAAACGAATTTTAACTATGAATACATGATAGTCACTACAAAAGGAAAATAAGTTAGCAAGATGAAAAATGAGAAATATAACAATATCATAAACAAGCAATCGCAAACAAAAAAACGTAAAAAAGGAAGGGCCATCTAAATGTATCTCATAATTGCCTTCGATTATTGAATGATAACCAAGATGATATTTGGGGGTAATTTAAAGAACAAAGATGATTTTTATCAAAACAGTTTAAGGCATCTAGAAAAGACAATTTTAAGTTTTTGAGGTAAAATCAGGGTTGAAGTATTCACTCGATGATGTGAGGTTAGAGTATCCTCTAAAATAGAGTTTTGAAAATAGTTAAAATTAAAGTGAAAATTTGAATTTATAATGAAAAAATAGGGTTGGAGTATCTTTTTTGAGTAATAGGGTTAGAGTATCCCTAAAGTTAGGTAAACATTTAATAACATTGAGAAAATTCAAACTTTAATAAAAAATAAGGTTAGAGTATTCCCTTTAAGTAACAGAGTTGGAGTATTTCCACTAGCGAAAATTTTAATATGAAATCCTTTTTTTTGTTTTTTAATCTTGATCTAAGTCAAAAGAGGTCTGATATTGTGAGGGAATCAACTAGATGCAATTTGAGACATCCGAATGTCTTGATAAAAAGGGATTCAAAAATTAGGTTGAAAACAGGGGACAATATTATGTCCCCTCTATTCCCGCATTTTTTGGATACATTCGAATGCTTCAGGGGTAAATAAAGTACTTTTGAAAAGGTAATTCAACAAAGTTTAATATAAAAATATTTTAAAAATTCTAGAAGATCACTTTCTATGTAGAATTAATTTATGAATTTAGGTTCATCTCAGCACTAGAAGCATGTACAATTAAAAGGGCATGATGGATTTCAAAAAATCATTCTAAGCTTATCCAGGATCGTTAGATCATAAATAATACCTTTTCGGAAAGGGAATTTTGTGAAATTTTGGAAAAATATATGGAAATTTTGTATAAATCATCTGACGGGCTGAAATGGCCCAAACATAATGTTGTACACTGGTTCTAGGGGTTTCAAACAACAAAAGTTCAAAAAATCATAACTCCTTCATTCAGGATGATCTGAGGGCAACTAAGACACAGTTAGAAAGGTAATTCAATGCCCTTTAAAGGAAAAATATTAGAAAAATCAAAGGAAATATTTTGTGCCCCAAAAATAATTTTTCAATTTTAGACTATATTGCTGCCAGAGCAAAAATGATATTTTGATTTTTTCGAAGATAGATTTGGGTCTTGGACGCCCGAACATCCATGACAGAAAGTAACACGGGCTTCAAAAGTCCATTCCATAATCTTGAAGCAGTTTACAATGATGGAAGAACCTGTTGACCATGTCAGCAAAAGGAACACGAGACTCATGATAAAAAATTAATACTAAAAAGGATTTCCCTCCTTTTTTTTTTGAAAAATAAACTTATTTTACCACAAATCCAGAGCTGAAATGTTGATTTACCCCTAAGATTGGGAGACAATTTGATGAAAACATTAAGTCCATGCTATTCTTCATTTGTCAAAGGTAACACAAACTTTATTTGAGGATGTTTCTAAAAATTGGTTGTAAGAAACAAACAAGTATTTTAATGGAGATATCATGAACAAAATACAGCACATACAAAGATAAACATGCAAACATGCAATGATGACATTTTGACATGGAAATAGGTGACATAGATGTAAAAAGATGACAAATAGGGTGCATGGAGATGATATAAAAATGTTTATACAAAGGAGTGGATTTGGAGTTGTCAAGACAACATTTTTATTTCATGAGCCTCCTTAAAACACAAGAAAAATATTTGAACATACCTAAGACACATTAAAGTGACTATTTAAATATGAAATGAATATGTGAATATGGAAGGAACATAGCAAACGATACCTGCAAAGAGGCTGCATGATGATGAAAATGAAGCATGCTAAGTTTATATGTATAACAACATCAAGGTGTCAAAATGGTCACCAAGATCCTAGGACTACCACAACAAGGCAACAAAGATGCATGGGAGTATTAAGAGGGTCATGACAACATGAAAGGCTTACAAAAATGAAATAGATGATCCAAACAAAAAATATATGGAACAAGGTAAAAAATATACCAGCAAAAGCTTGAAGTTTCCCTCTATTTTAAAGCAATGAAGCTTAGTTCCTTCCCTCTTTTTGCTATTATTTAGCAAGAAAATGGTGAAAGGAAGAAGTTTTCAGGTAATATGGTTGCTCATGGGGTGTTTCGAGATGAAAGTGTGTAAAAGGTTGAGTTTTTAAAGGTGTTCTAGTGGTGGTTTTAAGGAGCTACGGGAATGAAGGTTGGTTAAGGGTGAAAAGCAATGGAATAATGTTTTGGTGAGTTGTTAAAGCTATAGTTAATACTGGATTAATGGAGATGAATGAAGAGTTTTATTAGATTGCTGGAAAGCTTCTCTGAGTGTTTTTTTTTATGGCTAAAAAGTTTTTTTTAGGTAGGAGAGAGTCTTCTTTTTAATTTAATGCTCAGCCAATGCCTTAAGAGACAAGGTAAGGGCATTTTTTATTTTTCTCTCTTAGACTAGGGAACATCTCCAGCATGGTAGCATAGGTTCCCTATAAATTTGACTTTTACGTGTAGGAGCTAATACTTGTAAGATGTTAAATGCTACATAATTATAGAGAGGCAAATGCCTACCTAATTGATGCAAGGGTGATGATATTAAAGGCCTAATCTAATGGCTAGTTTTAGGCCTTCTTCGACTTTAGTGAGGTGGCCTTTTGCCTAGGGTTTGTTAATCTTGCTCTGGATTTTCAAAGACGTTAAATGTTAAGGTTGTCTTTTTTTTTTAAGGTACAAGAGGCCCACGACCACTTACTAGAGGAGGTTTTGAGTAAATGTTTAAGATGTGGGGTCCTACAGTAAGATTGGTTGTGAGCTTAGAAGTTCATTCTTAATGTTTAAACATGAACCAAAGTTCTTGCAAAGTTCTATCTTTTGAAGTAATACTAGGAAATCCTGTTATCAATTTTGTCCATTTATCAAACATTATCAATTAAAGGATAAACATGATGCAGCATGGAATGTAGGGTTACAAGAATGTTTTGCAAGAAATCAAACAATTATATTTTCATTCAGAGAAAGAGGGTACAAGTTGTGATAAACTTAAGAGATTGTGAAAATTTTTGAAATACAAAGAGACAAGAGGAGTCTTCTTGGTCGATTGGCTCTGATGCTCATGACATGAATTCTTAATGACTGCCTTTGAAGATTTCTCTCAAGTAATTAATCCTTTTGGTGTTGGCCGACCCATAAGGAGATCCTTTCGATTGCCATATAGTGGAGTGGGGCCTTAACGATATGCGGTTTCCATTTTTTAAGGTAAGTGCGGATGAGGTTTTGGTGGGGGTGGTAAACATAGAATAGATGGGTTAGGTTATGACTTAGGGTCTTAAATATGGGAAAGATTGGTTTTGGCCTCATTATGGTTTGGGCTTGGCTTGGTTTAAATGAAGAGGTCTGATCACTTAAGCTACTCTTTCAGGTTTTCAGCTTAAGCTAGTTTTTTGTTTTTCCTTTTATTTTGTTTTTGTCTTGTATTTTCCCTTCTTTTTAGATTTTTTTCCTTTTTTTAGATTTTTTTTTGTGAGTGGTAGGCAAGGGACTAAGAGGATGGCCTTTCGGGTTTTCATCCTAAGGTCTTTTTAGGCATAGTATCTTAATAGAATCAGAGTTCATGCGATTAGGCAGGTCATTCCGTCAACCTTGGTTAATATTAGGGCTCTTTCAAAGAATAAGTGTTTTTCACCATGTATGGCCCTTCTTAATTTGGGGTCCATTTTTCACGAGAACTTAAAAAAAAAAGGCCAATTGATAAGGTTTTGGAGGAGGAAAAATAAATCTCAGAGAAACTTGATGATTTATTAGAGAAATAGGAGAGCCATTGGCTTTTACAATCAAGGAATCAATGCTTACATAGGGAAGGGGGGACAAAAATACAAGGCTTTTTCATGAACATGCAAGTGCTTATAAAAAAGGAATTTTATTTTTAGATTATAGAATGATCTCGGAGAATGGGTGGATAAGCAAAAAGAGCTTTAGAATTTAGCTGTTAACTATTTTAATGAGTTTTTCAAATCACAAGACTCCAAAACAAGCAATACTATCCTTAAAGCTATAGAATGACAAGTAATAGGTGAGATGAACCAACTTCTCCTTATGGATTTTAAGGAAGATAAGTTTGTTAGCATAATTAAACAAATGCATCACACTAAAGCACCTAGCCTTGATGCTATGCCAATTCTTTTCTATAAAAAAATACTAGCACATTGTAGGCACTAACGTTATTGGACTTGTTTAAGCATCTTAAATGGCCAAACTAATTTATATGACATCAAACATACACACATTGTCATCATTCCAAAACCTATAAATCTAAAAAATATGATTAAATTTCAGCCACTTAGTTTCCATACACATATTGTCATCATTCCAAAACCTATAAATCTAAAAAATATGACTGAATTTCAGCCACTTAGTTTATGTAATGTGCTTTACAATAATGTTACCAAAGTCCTTGTTAACAAGTTCAAGAAAATTTTTTCCTATTTGCATAAGTTAGAACCAATGTGCTTTTACTCTAGGAAGACTAATTACAAACAATATCATGGTTACGTATAAGCTATTACATGCTTTGAAGCTAAAAAAAAAGGTAAAGGATACTTTACACTCAAATTGGACACGAGCAAGGCATATGAAAAAATGGAATGAGACTTTCTAAGGGCTATGATGCAAAAAAATTACCTTTGCAGATAAATGGATCTTAATAATGATGAAATGTGTATCTTCTATCTCTTATTCCATTATTTATAATGGCATTGTAACTAAACCCTTTAAACGTAATAGAGGACTCTAACAAGGAGATTTGTTGTCTTCTTTTCTATTTTTGTTATGCACATAAGGCCTATTAACTTAACTATCTAAAGCATAGAATACTAAAGAAATATTAGGTGTAGAAGTGAACAAATCTAGTGCTATAGTGAATCATCTTTTCTTCGCAAATGACAGCTTATTATATATATTAGCAAATAAATGCAACGAAAAAAAGCTGAAAAACATGCTAAAGATTTATGAATAAAGCTCGAGACAAAATAAACAATGAAAAATTAGTTCTGTTTTTCAGTCTTAATACTATTATGAGCAGAGAGCCAATTTACAACACTTTCTTGGTATACATATGGTAACTAGTCCAAAAAATACTTAGGATTACTGACCATTATTGGCAAAGGTTAAAAAAGGGCTTTTAAGGAAATAACAAACAGGATGCAGGCAAGCATTCAAAATTGGTGCAAGAAGGTCTTATCATTTGAAGGCAAAAAGTTTTTATCAAGCTTGTCTTACAATCTCTATTAACATTTGCAATGAATTGTTTTCTATAGCCAAAAACCTTAAAGAGTTAACTAGGATAATAAGATAATATTGGTAGGCATGCAAGCGAAAAAGTAAAAAGTTATGTTGGTTGTGATAAAAACAATCTGCGAGCCTAAATCCATAAGAGGTCTTGGGCTTAAAGACCTACACCTGTTTAACAACACACTCATAGTAAAGCAAGGCTGATGACTTATACAAAATATAGAATCATTATGCCTTAGAGCTTTTAAATCCAAGTATTTCCTTTGTAGTAGCTTCTTGAATTCGAATATCGAAAATAATCCTTCTTTCATTTGGAAGAGCATATGTCAAGCAAAAGCAGTTTTACTCTAAAAAAATACAGAATTGGAGATAGGAAATCAACAAAAATCTAAAAAGATAAATGGTTTCCATTTAATGTAGGGTGTTTTGTATGCTCAAAAGCAAACAGATTACCAAGGGATTCAAAAGCTGAGGCTCTCATCGACAATGAGAAAATGCAATGGAATTAGGACCAAATTCATGCAAGATAAAGCTAATATAATATTCAACATCCACTTATACTAGTCACACCCTTTAGATAGGATAGTTTGGCAGTATGCCAAAGCTGGACAAGATACTATTAAAAGTGGATATCGATGTATTTACAATCTATAAAACGGTAATGGTCCTCAAAGGTTAATATGAAGGATAAGAAGTGCGATGAATGCACTGAACCAAGTTTTTGGTTAGTGCATTTGTCATGATATTTTACCAATGGGTCAAAACCTTACTTTAAGAAGGGGTCTGGATGCTAAATGATGTGGCTTTGAAGAAGATGATGACATCCACACACATTGTTCACCATAAAAAAACAATTGAGCATAGCAATATTCCTCAATCATTAGTTATAGGCCCGATCAAAAGGTGTATGATTGGCTAGAGAAAGCAACTAGAGAAATCAACAGGGATGAGTTTGATCTTTTCCTCATCATTTTATTGGTGATATAGATAGCTAGAAAAGATGAAAGAGTGTTGCAACATGGCTCGAATATGAATCTTGACCAACCTGACTTAAAATGGCAGGTTTACCTATTATTCCTATATATATTCACATATCATTATCTTTTACTTTTAGGGGCTTTATTATTATTTATTTTTTCTTATTATTTTTTTATGTCTAGGACTGAGTTTTAAGATGAATCACTCACCTGACTTAACTCTAAATAATCATTACAAAATGAATATTTATTTTTCTTGGAGTCACCATGTATCTATTTTAGCTATGTGAGATCGGTCACCTATCAGAGTTCACATTTTGAAGGTTATGAAACCCTAAAAAATCAACACTAAGGTCTGCGCACATATCAGAGATCATATTAAAGGGGTCTGGGAGTCTGTTACAATCACATGAAAGGATTAATCCCTCTCATGATGTCCGATAATCAATACCTATTAACCATGTGTTAATTAAAATTCTAATTTTTATTCACTTTCAATATTCGATATTTCATTATAATTCTCATATTTCAAAACTTTACAATTCTTAAATTTATTTTTGTGTAAGAAAAAATTGGGCTTTTAATATTTTTGAAAATCAAAATATCTTTTGCACCCTTCTAAAGGACCAAAAAAAGTTTTTCTTTTTCGCTTTCTCTTTCATACCTCATTGGAAAGTCGATGGAATACGAAAGGTTTTAAAAAATTAAAATATTTTTTGTATCTCGTTGGAGAGTCGAAAGAATACAAAAGGTCTTATTTTTTCAAAATTCGAAATATCCTAATTTTTATTTTTTAAAAGGATATCTTGTTATTAAAATAATTCGTAGAACCTCTCTCATATGCTATTTGAAATTCCATGTACTATTTTAACAAAAGAGATATTGCCTCAATTTTTTTTAAAAAAAATTAATTTTAAATAAAATTTTTCCTAAGACTCGGTTTTAACTACGCGTATGAAACTGGACCCTAAGGACTTGATGTCCTTTAAAGCATTTTCGACATAAAAGTATGTAGTAACTCTGAAGGACTTAGTTCTAAACAAAATTACCAAAATATCCTTAAAGTCTACTTTTGACAGGAAAGTATCCCAATACCCCTAAAGGACTTGATGACATCATAAATGAACGAACCTATTCCTACTGTACATCTTTGACATATAAGTATCCAAATGATCACATAGGACTCAATTCTAA
>JBBYHO010006413.1:0-13856 GCA_038382025.1 Adansonia gregorii | reverse complement strand
AATTTTTATGTAAATATAATAAATTTATGTATTACAACTTTTATTATCTTTTATCATAATTTCTGTAAGTAATAATGTATATGTGTAATTATAATGTTTGTCTATTACTTATTCACATTACCCATGATAATATATATGTATAATAGATAATATAATTTATGTAATTATAATGTTTTACATAGTACTACTTTTTATTATCTAATTGTAATAAATTTTTGTAACTTATAAAATTTTTATGTACATGTAATAAATTTATGTATTGCAACTGTTATTATCTTTTATCATAATTTATGTACATAAATAATGTATATGTGTAATTATAATAAAAATATGTAATCTTAAATTATATTAATAATCATAATAATTTATGTAATAGATAACATAATTTATGTAATTATAATACTTATTGATAATTTTAAAATTTTTTTTAATGATAATGATTTATGTAATTTATAATATATTATGTAATTATAATAATCTTATGTATTATTATCAAATAATATATGTAAAAAATAATAATATTGCAACGAGTTTAACCGGTTGCAAGTAAACCTTGTGGGAAGCCTGCAATAAAAACCTCCCCCTAGAAGTCCCCTTGTATTACCCATACTTTATTGAATGATTGTCGCAAGCAAACTTATAAATATTTTGAAAAATATTTTCAATTGATATTTTCGGTTGTTAAAAAATATCAATGATAGAAATATCTATCGCAAATATTTATTTTCGATAAAAATTTTTGTTAGAAATAATATTTTTCAGCATAAAAGATATTGCTAATGAAAATATTATTATAGACTTCATTTATAGTGATAGATTTTTTTTGACAGAATTTTCATCAAAAAAAGTCTTTTTCGATGAATTTTAGTTTATTTTGAACAAAATTTTCCATTGAAAATAAGCTTCTCTGTTTTAGTGCTTAAGGATTTTTTGAAGATAGTGATACCTTTATGCAAGTTGATACAAAAATATGTGGGCTTCCACTTTGTTGATAATCTTAAAGAGGCATTTGAGACATTGAAAGAGCTCTTGATCATAACCACCAAATTTGAATTTGCCCTTTGAGATCATGTGTTATGTAAACGACTATGCTGCAGAAGCTATTTTGGGGCAGCGAATTAGCAAAGCACACACACCTTTTATTTTGCCTCCCGTACTTTAAATGATGCATAGCTCAACTTTTCTCCAACTGAAATTGCTTTAGAGATATTCTGTTCTTATTTGATTGCTGTTAAAGTAACCATTTATTCCTATCACATATCTCTTGGATACTTGTTTACAAAGAAGAACGTAAAACCAAGACTGATTAGGTAGATACTTTTCCTGCAAGAGTTTGATTTGGAAATAAAAATAAGAGAGGTAATGAAACCTCTATTGCAGATCATCTTAGCCACCTAGTTCATGAAGAGGACGTGATTCCTTTGCATGAAAGCTTTCCAGATAAGCAACCCCTTTGCAAATATTGTTAATTATGTAGCCACCAAGAAGTTGCCAGAAGATTTGACCAACGATCAAAGGGAAAAAATCAAAAGCGTGCTAAGTATTACATTTGCGATGACCATAACTTTTGAAGCTTTGCTCTGATCAAGCTATAAGAAGGTTTGTATCTAACTTCGAGTTTTTTTCTATTTTAACTTTTTGTTATTCTTATGCATATAGAGGGCTTTTTGGATGAAAAAAAAAACATTGAGAGTACTTGATTATGGGTTTGATTGGCCTCCATTGTGGAAAGACCTATGCCTCTTTTGCAAGTCTTGTGATCTTTATCAAAGAACGGATAATCTAGGTGCTAGGAATCAAATGCCTCTATCTTCTCTACTTATTGTCAAAAAAATTTGACGAATGGGGTATTGCTTTCATGGGACCTTTCCCTTCTTCTTTGGTAACCTTTACATTATACTTGTTGTTGATTATGTCTTAAAATGGGTAAAAGCAAAAGCCGCCAAGACTGATGACTTTAAAGTTGTTGAGGATTTTGTGAAGTCTAATATTTCTCATGGTTTGGAACACTTAAAGCTATGATCAACAATAGAGTTATGCACTTTTCTAATAGGTTTGTAGAAGCCTTTTTAAGAAAATACAAGATCACATATAAGGTTTCCGCTGCATATCACCCACAAACTAATGGGCAAGCTACAAAATCAAATCGAAAAGTGAAGTTCATCTTTGAAAAGATGGTTAATCCAAATCTAAGGATTTGACTTTGTGCCTTGATGATTCGCTTTGGGCCTAGTGGACAACATATAAGCTGTCCATTGGTGTGTCTCTTTATAAGTTGGTTTATGGCAAGCCGTGCCATCTCCTAGTTGAATTAGAAGATAAGGCATATTGGGTGGTAAAGCAAGGCAACATGGAAATGGATGCAGTGGGTATGATGCCTATGAAAGCTCTAAGATTTAAAAGGAAAAGACTGGCCATGATAAGATGATATTAAGAAAGAGCTTTGCTGTTGGGCAAAAAGTTTCTTTTATTCCACTCAAGCCTTAGGTTATTTCTAGGTAAGTTATGTCTTCATCGGGTAATTCTTTTTATAGTAACTAATGTCTTCCTTTATAGTGCAGTTGAAATTAAAAGTTTGAAGATAGATAAGGTGTTCAAGGTCGATGTACATAGGCTGAGCCATACTATGAGAACTTTACAACACATGATGTCGAGGAAGTACTACTCTGTGAGCCAACATGTGCTGATGAACGATAGGATGGGTCCATGTCAAGCTGAAGAGACTAAACTAAGTGCTTATTGGGAGGCAACCCAATGGATGGAGAGCTCACAATAAATAAATCTGACTTTATTAAGAACCACTTGCTAGCAGAAATTATTCTCTAGTTTGGAGAGGCTCACCTTATACTGGGCACATGCTTAGGTTTAAATCATGACCTAAAGTGAAGCATAGACCCATGATAGAATAAAGAAATTGAAACTACCATAGAAAGTTTACTAACCTAATGATTAGCCATGGCGAGAGCTTTTATATTGGTAGCAAAATAAATAATTAGTTCTAGCTAACAATTTTTAATTAGCTTATTAAACTCGAGTATTAAAGTTATTACTCATACACTTGTCATACTAAGCCCATAATAATTAACAAAACATATGATTATTAAACCTAAAGACCAGATTCCACTTATCATGCAGTGTTTCATTCCTTACGTCATGGGATAAAATGAAAGTATTCTTAGCATTCAAAAATTAGTAATAGCATACACATTTTCAAGTGTAGTGCCTTGGTTTATAAGATAAAAATATATATAATTGACTTTATTGAAGAGGTTTATGAGTTAAAAGGCCATTACTAGAATAACCTCATAAGTCAAAGGCTTGATTAATAAAAATAAAAACAAACAAGGACTAAAAGCTCAATAACCATTGGTTTTAACCCCATAAACTTGTCGAGAAAAAAATGTTCAAGGGGAGTTTATATTTTTCTTCTTACAAAACAAAGGAGGGTTGGAAAAATGAGAAGGAGATTCGAGATGGAAGGGCAAAAATAAGCTTACAACAAGATTGACCTCTTAAAGGTAAGTGAAATGTTTTATCAATTTATAGGAAAAACTTGTCAAGTATCGAATATTTAAGGTGTAAGTTTTAGGAGAAAACCTAAAGATTTTGTAAACATCTTACAGTACTGATTTTCAAGCACTTGGCTTGGGTAATGCTAGAATATATTTTTTGACTTCTAATTGAAGTTGAAGAGGGAAAAACTCAAGAGTTTATAAAACTTTTAATGATGTTGGAAAAATCTATTGAAGGGAAATTGTAAAACCTTAATTTATTTGTCAATTAAGAGATTTAAAAGATTTATTAAATGAACATTAAAGACTGATAAAGGAGAAACCCGAATTTGTATGTTTAATGGAAAAATCTATTTTTGTGAGAGCGTGGGTTTTGGATAAACATATTTGAGCTGATTCCTCTATTTATGTACATGTTTTCACTATACAAACGGCATAATCTCGGAAAACTGATTAAGTCTAGTTTTTGAGAAACAACCGGATGTTGATTTTGAGTTGTATAATTTGAGTTATAATCATTTTAGTGAGAAGGGTGCATGCTGCTAGTATTAGTTATTTAGATTAAGTTCATGTTAGATTTGGTAGTTCTTAGTGTTCATTGTATGTGGAAAAGGTTTATTGATTCCTTAAATATTGAATGGCTATCAATAGGTTTTGGATACTTAGGAGAGATGCTAAATTGGTAGTGAAGAAGACAAGTATAATCTTAAACAACTTGCTTGTTTTGAACCAATCATATATGCATGATTTAACATCTTGTTTCCTTGTTGTTAGTATGCAAAATAATTAAATATACGATTAATGTATGTTTTTATATGTAAATGATGAATCATGAGATAAAAAAAATGAAAATGATTGCTTTAACCATGAAATATGAGCTTATAAATGAAGTATGTTTGTTGATATGAGCTTAAAGACTATTTTGTGAAAGCTACAACTTGTTCAATGTAAATGTGATAAGCGACACTAGAAATAGTTAGTATAAACACCTATTTTTCTTCCAGCTTTCCTGCAAGCATTTCAGGGCATTGTAAAGGGAAAACAGACAAACTAGAATCCTATTCCCATCATCTCAAGCTAAGGTAAGATCATAAATTATTTAATTAAGGGTCAAGCCTTATAAAAAATATATATTAGATAAAATAGGACTTATATGCATATTTAATTAATTTATTTGGGAACTATTTTATTTAATTATGTTGTGCCAATTATTCAAATTATTTTGGTCCATATGTCCATTATTTAAATAATTTTGGGCCTATTAGGTTGGGTTAATGAAATTTTCTTTTATGCCCAATTAGCTGGATAATGGGTTGCTTTAAGGCAAAATTAGATTTTTAGAAGGATATTTTTGGTAATTTATGCCCATTTAGTACTCAAGTGTGGTACCATGACCAATTAAAAATTGAAAGCATAACCTAGTATATCGTGACTCAGTATATTATATAGGAAAAATGTCTAAATGCCCTACTTTACTATTTTTTTATGGCTGAAAATTCCCTCTATAAAAGGAGTATTTCATGCTTAGCCAAAGCACTTTCCAAAGATCTCTCACATGCTCCCCTATAGAAAAAAAAAAAAAAAAACCTCAATCCTGTAGCTCACAATAGTAGAACTCTAAAAAACTTTCATTTTAGTCACTTTTCTTCTTAAAGCCCCTTTCATTATTAACACAACCTTTGAGCTCATCTTTGGCCATTCTTTTCTTCTAAGCCATAGCAAAGAAAGGAAAAAAATGCGCTGAGAAATCATTGAAAAGAAAAGGAGAAAGCAAAAAAGGTTGTTTCAAGCTAAGAGAGAAGAAGGTTTTGTTAAAGCTTTTTGGTATACTCTTTTCGAATTTCTCTTTGTTTCTTTGCTTTTGCTCCTCATCATCTCATCTTAGTAAACCCTATTCAATCTAGTACATACATGCATCTTGAGTTTGGTTTGATGATTTTGGTGTTGCTAATTTTTTGTGCTTCTTTGATGTTATTTGGATAAAGAAAAATCCTTTTTCTTTTCAATCATTCCAAAATAGTTTCTATTTTATGGTTTCATGCCATCTTTGCTCCATTTCTTATGTTTAATCCTTGATAATATGCCTACTCTAACATGCTGTGGTTATGTCCATGCATTTGGACGTGTTTTTGTCACGTTCTTGTTGTTGACATGATGAGATATGGAGCTATTTATGATGATTGTTGAGATGTCATGTTGTTGCCATGATTTTTAGTTCACTATGTGTTTGTTTAAATGTCTCTTTGATACAAAGGCTTGAATGTTTGCTACCTTGGTTAAATCTCCAAATTAAGCTAACATTTATTCCAATAAATAGGGTTAAATGTTTTTTTTAAAATTTTTCCAACATATTAACTCACTGAACTTGGGGAAAAATTCAGCTTATAAGTTTGGATTCATAGCCTAACTAGGCAAAATAAACTCTGTTTATAGCTTGTTCTATAACCTAAAAATATTTTATCTCAACGTGTTTGTTGAAAGGTCTTGTTGTGAGCCTTAATGTTTACATAAATGGCACGGATAATGGATCACTCATCGGCCTACTCTTTGGGATTTTGAATAAAACCATAACTCCACTGCCATGGACCTCAAATGATGGACATTCGCATGTCCAATACTTGAATACGTTACTAATATAGTAAAATTTGAAAAATCCCCTTGTTTTAGCATTGGTAGCACTATGAATCCAACTTGAAGAATCATTTTCCAACTTTAAATGATTTTTTTTAAAATTTTGATATTTTTCCTTTAAAGGCACCTAATTACTTTTCCACAATACCTCAATTACCTCAGATGTGCTTGGATGAGGAAGTTATGATTTTTCAAAATTTTGCTATCTAGAATCCCCTAAAATCAACGATTAGCATTTTGTTTGGACTAGTTTAGCCTACTAGAGCATTTTTCTAGAATTTTTAAATTTTTTTTCTTGAAAATTACATGAAATTCCTTTATGGAAGTGTACCATTTACAATTTAACAATTTCAAATGAGCCCAAGGTGATTTTTTAAATTTTATTACTTTTTCCTCAGCAAATGCTGTTAGTGTTGAACTAAGTCTAATTTTGAAAATAATCATTGTACGTGGAAAATGATTTTCTAGGATTTTTTTTTGAATATTTTTATAATGATCCTTTTCGAGTTAACTTTTCTACGGCATCTCGTTTTCAATTTGAAGCCTTCGGATGATTCTAGAATCAATTTGGAATGAAGATGGCACGATACTATCTCCCATTTTCAGCATTAATTAAAATTAATTAATTTCCCTAAATTCCCTTTTCGAGGCATTCAGATGCCTTGGAATAAGTCCAATTGATGCCTTAAGGAATTTTTAAATCTTGTGCAAGTCACACTCGGATCATGACCCAAACACTCTAAAAAAAATTAATTTAGTCCATTTAATCAAATTATCGATTTTAATTTCAAATCTACTTTTTTGTCAAAAAAAGTCAAAAGATATTCCAATTTTCAAAATTACCAAATTTTCATTTATAGGGATACTCAAACTTTGTTATCCAAATTTTTTCTTCCCCAACGTCACCTTTAGATTTTTTTAATCAAAACTTTGGTTTTCCACGTCTAAAACAAGCAAAGAGTCTAAATGCATCTCTAAATTGCTAATTTGGTTATTTTTATATAACTAATGATAATAAAAGATACATTTCGAACATCTCTCATTCCTTTGTCTTTATGTGTTTTATTTTTTTTTGCTATGTATATTACACTTATTTACGCCTTAATAAGATATTTCTGTTGTTGATGATAATTTTGTACTCATGTTTTAAAAAATAAATTTCCTAAAAACTTGAGGCAATGTTATATGTCAGTGCCCTTCTAGTGCTTGGTATGGAATATCCTCTTCCTCTATTCTTCTTCATTTTTCTAAGTTACATAGAGAGGTCCAAATTTACTATGAAAAAGTAGAGATTTTCTATTTCAAAAATGTATGAAAAAAGGAAATATAGACTAATAATGATTATTTAAAAATAAAAAAAATCAAAATCGAGATAACTTATGGCCAAATGTCATCGATTTAGGGCATCGTGGGGTGCTAATCTTTCCTTACGCATCCTAAACCCTACTAAAAACTTTGGGACCTAAAAATTAAATCTTTGAGTTTCGTAACTCAAGATACCGATTTTAATAAATGTCTGGTCATAACTAGCCTATATGATCGATGGTGACTCCAAATCTATAGCCACTTCATGGTGGTTGTTAAAAGTTAGTCAGATAAGCAATTCGTCGGATGACTTTTTCCATCCCAAATAATGAGAAACATTCATTTCTTGCTATATCATACATAAAATCCTCAATCGAGGATCGTCTTCAAGTTTGGTGTGCTTCCATCGTCAGGGTCTGTTATGATAGCTAAACCACTCTACTAGGGATTTAGTCTTAGAGAGTCAAGCCTATAGCTAGCCATATTTTATCCGAGTTTCGCTTTTCTTTGGCTTTTGGTCATTATTCATTTATAATGTGCTTTTTTCATTTTCTTTGTACGTAACATTTATTTGTTATTACCTTTTATGTGCTTCTTTCCTTTGTGACTCCTAAGGGTTTCCTTTTCGACAATAAAAATATTGATTCTTTTGAAATGGTATAATAAGAGGAGTAAAAAAAAGTTTATTGTTTCCCTGAGAAACATTGTGCACTTGCATTTGCACTAAACTCTCAGCTATATTTTCTTTGGAGAGAGATTAAGACCTTTATTAGGTATGAATGAGCTACCGTCCTTTGGTGGTGATTATTCATAGCTGCCAATATCTTTCATGGTGTAAATTACCTATGCTTTAGTGGTATTTACTTATCCGTATGGGCATAGGGAATTGCATCCACCTCAATAGAACCCGTTCCACTAAGCTTGCGATAGGCCCAGGATTAGGGTGTCTTAGTTATCCTTATCATATAGTGGAACGGTTAAAGAATCAATCTAATGTTAATCTAACCCTATATAGCAAGTCATAAGAGCTATACCATGTCAAACCATGCTTGAAAACTACTAGAATAACTCGAAGAATAAGACACTTGAGGATACACTTCTTACCTTTTTACTCCTATTTATCATTGTTACGTAGGCAATAATAAAAGAACATTGTCACCAATAATTGTATTTTCTACCTTTAAGACATCATGCGTCTTAATAATTTGTCCAAGCAACCCATTATGTTGTCCAATGGACGACTAACACTCATTTTGTTTCCTCTAAGTGATGACATACGAATGTTGTCATTGAAGCTCCTGTTTATCGCCTTCAAAGGACTTAAATCTACATGGTTATGTCATTATGTTATCTGATTGATGGCTTAATACTTATCAATTGGTAGGCGGTGATGAATGAACGTCTTTGCCCAAATCGCTAGTTGTGTCCTAAGAGGTTCCATACCAGCTCATTATGGAAAATTTAACCCAAGTACTGACCCTTGTCGTTAAAGCTTTTGATATAGTCAAGGGTGAGTTACAAATAGAATAGAGACGTAATGGGGATAGTTTCCAAACCAAGTATATATAAAAGATTTAGGAATAGAACGAGATGGTTTTTAGACAGAATAATCTCTAGGACTTATGTAACATATGGGATAGTTGAGACAAGATTAAGATAGCCTTTTGCATAGAAAAATATAGAGATATAGTCATGTTGGCATGCATACATGGCCATGCTTAACATCATGAAAGCCTATTTTGACAAGATTTACTTTGAGTCAGCAAAATAATAGTCCTTCAAGAAGAGGTTAGCCGGTATACTTGCGATTAAAGAACGCTGCATGGATTCTCATGTGGTCCAACAGAGGAAATATTTATATGTGTCTTATAGGATAGTTTGAAGTTAGCCATGAGGGATCAATCAAATAAGGAAAGGTCAAGGACATCTTTTCTTTTGCCTTCTACGAGCTAGTCATATTTCTAAGAGAATTGAGGTATATTAAGGTGGAAATTATTGGTAATAGTGCCAAACTATGCTGCAACATTAATTTTATCCTTGTGATCATAACGAAAACATTCTAATCTTTGAACATTGAAAAGAGGGAAGGTAAGTGATGTTTAGTCAGATGCTTGTCACATCTGTATGTTTAGCTTTTCTGTTATTTTTTAGGCAAGGAAAATAGCTGCTTTTGCCTTACATGCCAAACTTTAGTCTTATCACCAAGTTCTTAGAAAATGGTTAGTCGCAAGACATTACTAAGAATCAATGGATTGAAAAGTTCTGAAACTTGGATGCTATCAAGGTGAATTTATAGTCCCATTTCATATATAGATGTAGGCTTCATCAGTGGATGCCACTCATCAATTTTTGAGGTAGGATTAGCTTTGCACTACACTTATTTCTATGATAGTTTCTCACTATCACTATAGACTCAAGTGCGCTTGATTTTGAGGATGGACAAGTACAACTATGTAGGAAAAGTGCAAAGGGTATTCGATGCTTAGAAATAGACTTACAGCATCATGCTATAATGAGGAATGAATAAGGTAGCTCCCGTATATTAGGAATGAATAACCAAATGAATTAACGATAGCCTAACTTACTACTAGTGGGGTCGTTTAAACATAGATGGATGAATTCCTATTCAAAAGGGAAATCTTAAGACGAGAATTTGCTCAAGATAAGTCCATACTCATTGAAAAAGTCTGCCAGCTGTAAGAGGATAAAAGTTAGTGGGAGCATGAGTGTCAGATCTAGGATGGATAGATATGAGACTTTGTTAAGGAAAAGAATGCCATTAATGAAAACCTTTAAGATCTAAAGAAAAAATATGTGGCACTTTATAAAGGAAAAAGATATCAAGGAATACATAAAACCTCAACTAAATGAACGGTCAAAATCACTACTCTCACTAAATATCTAGAGATTTGGAAAACCCAAGCAAAGATGGCCATAGAAAAACTCACTAGAGCCCATGTTAGTAGATTGGTTTATTAGAAGAAAAGCAAGATTTGGAAGCTTAAGCCTAAGCTTTCAAAGCTTGAGGTGTTGAGAATGAAACCTTGGTGGTAAGGATTCAAGAATTGGAGCATTCCCTTTAGGTGCAACAAGGTCAAGTTAAGAAATTATTTTGGTCTTATGATTATTTTTAAAAAAATAGAGCCAGAGGTAGCTGATAGGCTCAATTGAAGTATTAAGAAAATCTTTAATATTTTCTCGAATAGACCCGACAGATTGTGGCAGATGACATGATTGAATAAGCTAGGTCCATGAGGTGAGATTTTATCCTTATTAGAGAGATGACCAAGATTTGTTGGATTTCTTCAAACTTGTGATCAAGCAATGTAAATGCATTAGATATTTTTGGGTCTAGTTGTTTCTAATCTAGTGGATGCGATGGATGAATGTTCTGTTTAAAGAAAGATACTTATTCAACAGCTGTTGCCAAAATCTAATTTTCTCATGCATTTGCATACTATTATAATTTTATTTTGTTATTCTTTTAATCATTCACAAAACATTTATACCTATACATATTTACTCATAGTTGCATATCTATCATGCTCATCATACCTTAAAAGTCTAATCCAGCATAATTTTAAAGTGATAGGGTATTTAAAACTTAAAATCAACCATTTAACATCAATACAACATTGCCTTTGTTGGAAAGAAATGGAGAATGGTTGCTAGGCTTGCATCAAAAGACTTGAGATTAGGCATAGAAAAGCCTAGGAACAGATGCCCCATAAGAATGAAGAATTACAAGCCTAACTTGTTAAACTAACAAGGTTGATGTTTACTTCTCTCAAAGATAAGGGGCAACTTAGCATTGTTGACACTAGTTAGGGATTAATCAATCCAAAGATTAGTGTAAATAATGGTACTAAAGCTACCAATACTCACAAAGTGGCGTTTCAAGAATAACAACCTCAACTAGCACTGATCCAGTCAGCTTAGCCATTTATCTATATAAGCTTATCGATCGTACCGCATCTAAATTTTGGATACCACAGGTAGATAAAGGGTTTGCCAACTAATCTTTTAGTCCCAAATCTTGATGAGCAAACGCAGTGGGAAAAGGAAAAAAGTCTAAGGCCTGTTGAGATCCTAACAAAATATCAATTATAAGAAAAACATCTTCAGGCCATAAAAGGAAATGGCAAATTTGGAGTCATAGATGCTAAATCTCTAGGTCTAATTTCCAACCTTATCATCCCACCCAAATTCAAAGTGATTGATTTTGACAAGTAGAATGGGAACACGAATTCTATTGCTCATATCTATATATCCTGTCTGAAAATGGCTGGGTATGAGGAAAACGAGAAGCTATTGATTCGTTGTTTCCAAGATAGCCTAACCGCGACAGCCGCCAATGGTATATTAAACTTGACCAAGTTAGGGTCTAAATGTAAGTGGATTTGGCCTGAGCTTTCCTAGATCAGTGTAAACATGTATCCGATTGGGCTTTGAATTCGATTTCTTTGATGAATATGAAAAAAGTAGATAACAAAAAGCTTTAAGTTTTATGCATAGTGTTAAAGTGGAGGGGGATGCTTAGGTTCACCTCCCTTTGACTGAGAAAGGGACGACGACCATGTTTGCTAATAATCTTCTGGTTGCTCACTATGAAATGCATGTTAGGAACATTACAAAGGGTTTCACTAATATGGTGATATCAGTTGAAATGATTAACAATGCTATAAAAACTGGGAAGACATTAGGAGAAAAATCATCTAGCTTTGTTAAGAAATTTACCAACCATAATAAAGATAAAAAATCAAATGGCATCATTAATGATGGCCTAGCCAAATTTACCCAAAGCCTATACCAAATGCCAACCATGTATATTCCTAGCATGGCCTATCTTGGCCTTAACCTGTACCTAAGCTCCCCATCTCCATAATTGGTGTATTTTGTTAGATAAACTCAATGTTTAGCTTTCTATCGAGCTTAGTTTAGAATAACACCCAAAACATTAAATCCCTCGATCACAATAACAACAATGCCCAGAACAACCAACATGCAGCCTGAAAGAGGCAAAGTTTTGATCCATTCCCCTATTCCTATAAGGAATTTTACTCTCAATTATTATTAGGCCAGTTGGTGGCCCTTATATTAATAACCCTAAAAATGCCCCATATCCTAAATGGTACATAAAAATGCTTATTGTGAATACCATGTAGGGGTGCAAGGCCATTCCATCGAGAACTGCATTTTTTCTAAAAAAATGACAAAATTTACTAGAAAAAAGTGTGATCAATATCAAGCAAAAGGTAAGGCCAAGTGTCAAAGTTAACTTGCTTTTGAACCATATTGAATCCATGTGAATGCGATTATCAACGAAAAAAGTTATTAAGGTAAAAAAACCATTAAATATGTTATGACGTCGATGAATAAGGCTTGGTAAGCCCTTGCAAAGGCTAAAATAGTGTTAAAAACAAGATCTCAAGATGAAAAAATCACTAAGTTTAATTGTTATTACTGTAGGTAGCGGTACAACCTATAAAATTGTTTAGAGTTTCAAAGGCTAGTCTAAATCATGTTAGACCTATTAGAGATTGAATTTTACAAGGAAAAGGATGAAAGCAAAGATGCCTTAGTCAATGCCATAAAAAAGGATATGACACACCCTCTTTATAGGATCAGGAGACAAATGATCATATATGCTAATCAATCGAATATCAAGGAAACTTTTACACAACCTACTTTCAAAATGTTTATTCAACTTCCCTCTCATTTCTTTTATAAAGATGACAAGGTGATGCCCTGGAAATATAAAAGTAAAATATTAATCTCAAGGGAATTCAGTCAGCAAGCCGTCAACATTGACCTTATAAAGGTGAACCACCTAACTCGTTATTGTAGATGTACACCCTCACTGCATCAAAAATATTGTTGAAAAGAAAAGCGCCATCCTCACAACTCAAACATAAAAAATAGTGATAAAAAGTTAGATTTTGAGAGCCATTGAGAAACCTATAATTAAAAATAAGCTATAGAATTCTTTAAGCTCATCAAGCATAGTGAGTACAACATCAATGATTAGTTAAAATAGTAACAGACAAAGATACCAATGCTCTCACTGTTCGTGAATTGTAAAATGCACCAGAATGCCCTTTTAGAGGTCTTAAACGAAGCTATGTGCCCCACAATATCTTGATAGGCAAACTAAAATGACTAGTGAGCAACATCATTGTTGACAATTATATATCCTTCAGCGATGATGAGATGTCTAATGGAGGTAGGGGAAACCATAAAGCCCTGCATATCACTATTTACTATAAAGGAATTATCCTGCCATAGGTTCTTATTGACAGTAATTCAGCTCTGAATGTCATGCCAATGATGTGCCTGAACAAGCTTCCCATTGACACATTCTATGTTAAGCATACTTGTACAATTATGTGAGCCTTTGATGCAACACAT
>JBBYHO010006393.1:0-13858 GCA_038382025.1 Adansonia gregorii | reverse complement strand
AAAGAATCAATATCATCTATGCCAATGAAGAGAACATGATTTTAGTGTGCAATAAGAGAAAGAGTGGAGATTATTATGAGTATCCAAGTTTATTTTATTTCACGGATAAACTTTAATTATAAGGAATATGCTGGAAAGAAAAGCTTTTCTTGCCAAACCAAAGTGTCAATATCGTGTATCCTAATAAGGTGAACATGATTATAGTGCCAAAAACAAAAATAACGTAGATTGTTAAAAGTATCCAAGTTTGTCTCATTTCACAGATGAACTAAGGAATATGGTGGAAACAAAAGCTTTTTTTTCCAAACCAAAGAATCAATATCATGCATCCCAATAAGGAGAACATAATTATAGTGTGCAATAACAAAAAGGAATGGAGATTATTATGAGTATCCAAGTTTATCTCATTTTATGAATTAACTTTAATTATAAGGAATGTGGTGGAAAGAAAAGCATTTCTTGCCAAACTAAAATGTCAATATCATGTATCTTAATAAGGTAAGCATGATTGTAGTTCCAAAAACAAAAAGAATAGAGATTATTATAAGTATCCATCTTTATCACTTTTCACGGATGAACTTTGATTATAAGGAAACGGGCGGAAAAAGCTTTTCTTGCAAACCATAGAATCAATATCATGTATCCCAATAAGAAAAACATGATTGTAGTGTGCGATAGCAAAAAGAATGGAGATTATTACGAGTATCCAAGTTTATCTTATTTTAAGAATGAACTTTAATTATGAGGAATATGGTGGAAAGAAAAGCTTTGCTTGCCAAGCCAAAGCATCCATATCGTTTATCTCAATGAGGTGATTATGATTGTAGTGTCAATAACAAAAAGAATGGAGATTACTACAACTATCCAAGTTTGTTTCATTTCATAAATAAACTTTGATTCTAAGGAAAGTGGTGGAAAGAAAAGCTTTTCTTGCAAACCATAGAATCAATATCATGTATCCCAATGAGGAGAACATGATTATAGTTTGCAATAACAAAAAGAGTGAAGATTATTACGAGTATCCTATCACAACATACCCTGGGGTAAATCCTCACAGATCTATGGGTGCGTACAACTTAAAATACTTTTCTAACTTAGAAATGTCTTCTTGACTGAGACTATTCTTTGGCGATTTGATGAGAATGAGAATGTATGGATTCTCGACTTACGATATAGTGATAGCAACCATAAGATGAATCACTCATCTTATTGGTCTTAGATGACCATCACGAAATGGCCAACCCTTAGAGTTACCACCGATCATTTCAGGCTAGGCATGATCGGATGCCTATTGAAACCTATGTTTTAAGTTATAAAAACCAAAACATCGATACCTTGGTCTACACAATGCAAAGATTCACTGTTTGGGTTTGACAGTTAGTTACTCACGATGAGGTACGAACCTTTTCGCGATGCCCGAAATTGGTACCTTACTAGCTATGTCTGATCTTGGTTTTGATTCTTTCAATCTTAACTTATTATTATTTTGATATAACCGTCTTCTAATGCATGAATTTTATAGAAATAATCTAGGTTTTGATGAAAAAGATTTAATCTCTTATACAACTCGGAGAGATGGGGAATATAGAGATTTTCGATAAAAATTTTACTTTGAGAATGGAATATTCCACTTTGGGCACTGGAAAGATACCCACATGGAACATTACGTTTAATTTTATTTGGAAAAGTTTTAAAAATATGAATGCACATAATCATCACAGAGAAATCGTGTTAGTAAGATAATGAATGAAGTAACCTAACATGGATCATTCAATGCAATGATAAAAAGAAGGAATGGACTATTAGAATTTATCTCGCTATTGACATCGATTATGTAGGAATAACCAAATCGGCAATTTTTGAGATACATCTAGGTTTCTTGATTAAACAAGGTTTGTTTAACATATTCATGGAAATTTAAGAAGAAAAAAAGAATGATTAATTTGTAGTTAAAAGATAGGGTTGGAGTATCCCCAGGAATAAGAAATCATTGTGGCATAGAAATATTTTCAAATCTTGACAATTTTGAAAAATGGGGTTGGAGTATCCCCTTTGAAGGCATAACTTTATGATTTAAAAAATGGGTGAGCATTTGACAATTTTTGGCAAAAAGATTTATTGTGAATGAGGATGATAAAGATGTAAAATATATTTATGCCTTGATACGAGCTTATGGGAGGTTAAGGTATGTTCTCAAGTTTAATCGGGGTGACATGGAGACATTCGAATGTCTAGAGATAAATTTGGGAAAACAACTCAATTTTGACGAAAATCGAAAATCAAAAATAGGGGACAGCATCGCGTTACCTTGCTTCCCAAATTTATTCTAAATTGGTTGAAAGATTTAGAAGGTGGACAAGACACCATTAGAAAGGTAACTCAATGAGGGTCATTCTAAAAATATTTCCAATATCCTAAGGAGTCACTTTTCGAAGAAATAAATTTTCAAGTTTGGACTGATTAAGCTATAGGCAAAGCATAAGAGTGACAAAATCTGCCAAAATTTGAAAAATCACCCCAGACTCATTTGTCAAAAATCATAAATAATACCTTTCCAGAAAGGGAATTTCATGAACATTTTAGGAAAATTGCTTAAAAATTTTTGGAAAATCATTTAATGGGCCTAAACGGCCTAACTAGAATACATTTTTAGATTCCAAAGGTTATGGATAGCTTAGACTTGAAAAATATTAACTTTCTCATCTGGAATGATCCGAGGATGGACAAGACCTCATTTTAAAGGTATTTTGACACACTTTCTGAGAAAAATATCATAAAATTCACTGAAAATCATTTCACATTTTAAAGTGATTTTTAAATTTGCAATAGTTGTAATGCCAGCAAGGAACAAGGCAAAGCAGGAGATATTTCTCATTTTTTTCTACGAGACCAAACTCTAGTTATTGATGTTCGAACATCTATGACTGAAAGGAAAGAGTGTATGAGCATCACAAACTCATTTACACAGCCCCGAAGTAGTTTGGGATAAAAAAACAGTCTATTAATCATACCAATCAAGGTTTTGACTCAAAATCAAGGCACAAACATTACGAGGATGAGTGTAAAGTCATTTTTTTGGAAAATTAGAAGATTTAAGCTTATTTACCCAAGATTTCAGATCTGGAAAACTTAATTTTCCCTAAGATATTTTGCTAGCTTTAATGAAAGTGCTAAATCCATGCTAATCTTTATTGGTTGACGTTAACATGCTTGTCTTGAGGGGTTTTGAAAATCATTTTTCATCATCCATCAAGCATGCATTTTGACAACAAACATACAAGGGGGCATATAACATGAATGGGGATGCTAATTTTACTAATGGCCTAGACAAAGAAAGTGTTATGCACTTTGACAAGAAAATGTTATGGATGCTAAAAATGATAATAATTCATGCAAGCTAAGGTGTAAATGTGCTTGAAATGTGTTAGGCTAATGATTCATGCATGGATTAATGATAATAAGATCCATGAACATGGCAAAAAATGCATGAACAAGAGATATCAAACTAATGAGGATGAAATGAGATATTTTGCAAATAGAAGGGGGCATTAAGGCATCCAAAACCTAAACTACCACAACCAAAAGCTACGGTAATGCATAATAATCCTAAGAAGGTGATGGAAACATGGAGAGCTCACTAAAATGATGAAAATGCTAGAAAAAAATGCAAGTGATAGAGGAAGAAGTTATACTAATAAACTTTAATTTTTGGTCGAATGATTTGAGTAGTAGAGATGGCTTGAATTTCATCTTTTCCTTGTTGTTTACAACTAAGAAAATGAGAGCAATAATCAAGGTTTGGTTCTGGTATGGATGAAGGTGATTTTTGGAGTGTGTAGTGGTTGAAAGTCAATGTTTTGGGGGCTATTTTTGGGTGATGGGTGAAGAGCTATGGGATTTGGTTTTCTTGGTGTGTGAATGTGTTTTTGGAAGTGTAAATGAGTTGGAATCTAACCTTTTTTGGCTGAGATAGAAGTGGTCCACTTATACCAGCCTTTTAGAGCCGAATTAGAGGTGTTTTTAGCCATTTCTTAAAGGGGACAAGGTGATGTCAACATGGTGGCTATTGGGTGGATGTAGGGAGCAACTTGCTACTTTTCTAGCAAATAGGGTGGCTAGATTAAATGCTAAAGTGCTTTTCCAGCAAATAAGGTGGCTGATGGTGATATTGGTCATTAAGATAAGGAGTAGGGTAATGATGTAATGTTACCCTTTTTTATCTAATTTAGACTTCAAAAAGATGTTATGATTAATTCAAATGTCTACATTCATAATCTGATATGTGTTTTAATCTTTCCTTATGCAAAAAAATGAGTTAAAATCGAGTTTTGGATCAATGGTGGACGAGTCAAAAATGCTCAAACTGTGAAAATGGCATGAATGTATCGATACATTGCATACTGTATTGATACATTTGGTCCAAAGACCTTGTGTGTATCGAGAAAGTAAACATTGTATCGATACAATGATCAATGTATCAATACTATGTACCATTGTATCGATTCCATGAACCAATGTATTGATACATGTTGATATGTATTGATACATTCCTTTATAGAATGCATGTTTTAGCCCTGGCATGGTCTAGTATTGATACATGAGGTCCTGTATCGATACAGAGGTTTATGTATCGATACATCTACATGTTGTATTGATACAAATAGGACATTTGAAATTTTTGGCATGTTGGAACATTGTATCGATACATGAGAACCACGTATCGATACATTCAAGTAAAATTATGAATTTTCTCCTTTTTTTATCCCCAGATACTTTGGACTACGTCAGTTGATGCCACACCTTTGCATTTACCTCTGATATGATCCCTAAGCCTTTTTGACATCCTTAAAATACTTTTTTGCCAAGCAACATATCATCGCCTATTACGTCCATGCTCTAGATTATTAAAAATTAGCCCAAACAAAATAAGGTGTCTACAGCTGCCCACTTTGATCATTATTGAGAATCAGGAATAGTGCAAAGACAATTAGACACTATTTTGTTTAGGGTGGATTGACACTTCCAGAACATTAGGGTGTTAGGTTTTCAAAGGTTTGACCCCCTTGGTAGGTATGGAGTAACGTGGATTTTTAATGTACGCGCTGCCAGCTTGTGTAGAGTTTGACTTAAACTTGAGTGCTAGCTCGTGTGGGCTTTGTTTTGAGTGCCAGCAGCTCATGCAGGCTTTGAGTTAAACTTAGGTTCGGCCAGCTTGTGCGGGCTTTGACTTAGACTTGGGTGCCACCAGCTCGTGTAGGCTTTAACTCGGGTGCCGTCAGCTCGTGCGAGCTTTGACTTCGTGTAGTCTTTAACTCGAGTGCCGTCAGCTCGTATGGGTTTTAACTTAAAATTAGGTGCCACTAGCTTGTGTAGACTTTGACTTGCGTGCCACCAGCTCGTGTGGGCTTTAACTTAGACTCAGGTGCCATCAGCTCATGCGAGCTTTGACTTAGACTTGGGTGCCACTAGCTTGTGTGGGCATTAACTCGGTGTCGCTAGCTCATATGGGCTTTGACTTAGACTTAGGTGCCACCAGTTTATGTGGGCCTTGGCTCGAGTACCGCCAGCTCATGTGGGCTTTAACTTAGACTTGGGTGCCACCAGTCTGTGTGGGCTTTGACTTAGGTGCTACCAGCTCGTGCGAGCTTTAAAAGGGTGCCACGACTTATGGGCTTTAAAAAGTGTCACTGACTTATGGGCTTTAAAAGGGTGCCATGACTTTTGGGCTTTAAAAAGGGTGCCACTGACTTATGGGCTTTAAAGAGGTGCCACTAACTTATATGCTTTAAAAGGGTGCCACTGACCTATGGGCTTTAAAAGGGTGCCAGGACTTATGGGTTTTAAAAAGGGTGCCATAGACTTGTGGGCTTGAAAAGGTGCCACTGACTTGTGGGCTGTAAAGAGGTGCCACTAACTTATGGACTTTTAAAGAGGTGACATGACTTGTGGCCTTTGACTCAGACTTGGGTGCCACTAGCTTATATAGGTTTTGACTTGGGTGCCGCCAGCTCGTGTTGGCTATGACTCAGACTTGGGTGCCACCAGCTTGTGTGGGCTTTGACTTGGGTGCCACTAGCTTGTACAAGTTTTGACTCGGGTGTCGCCAGCTCATGCAGGCTTTGACTAAGACTTGGGTGTCACCAGCTTATGTGGGCTTTGACTTAGACTTGGGTGCCACTAGCTCATGTGGGCTTTGAAGAGGTGCCACCAACTTATGGGCTTTTAAAGGGTGCCACTGACTAATGGGCTTTGAAAAAGGTGCAACGACTTGTGGGATTTAAAAAGGGTGCCATGACTTATGAGCTTTAAAGAGTGCACTTATGGGCTTTCGAGATAGTGCCACGACTTTAGGGCTTTAAAAAGGTTGCCATAACTTATGGGCTTAGAAAGGGGTGCCACGACTTGTGGGCTTTAAAAAAGATGCCACAGACTTTTAGGCTTTTAAGGAGGAGCCACGACTTGTGGGCTTTTAAGGAGGTGCTACAACTTGTAGGCTTTAAAGAGGTGCCACTAACTTGTGGTCTTTAAAGGGTGCCATGACTTATAGGCTTTAAAGGGTGCCATTGACTTGTAGGCTTTAAAAAGGTGCCACTAACTTGTGGACTTTGAAAAGGGGTGCGATGACTTGTGGGCTTTAAAAAAGGTGCCACAACCTGTGGGCTTTAAAACAGATGCTGACAATATTTTTTGATAAAACTTCTAATACCAGAAGTTCATGACAAAATTTTTTGTTAAAAAAGGTTTTAGCACTAGTTCATGCCAAAGCTATTGACAAATGTTCTCGACAAAAGTTTTTGGATGATAGTTTCTAGACAATAATTTCTTGACACTGGTACTTTAATTATAGCTGCTTGACAAAAAGGTTTTGACATAAGGTGATGAGAAGAAAAGACCTTACCTGAATAGCACTTGGTTTACGAAGCTTAGAGTTCTTGCTAGGAATTCTTTGAAGGTTCAGTAAACCTGGCTTGAAGTGATTTTGTAAAAATTATGATGTAAGATGGTAATGTGAATGCATGATATAAAATGCTATCATATTGCATGATGTGAAGTCTAATATGGAAGATAGCTGTTGTTCTCATTGTGCATCATTCAGACTCTCAAAGGGATGGTAATTCATCCTGTTCCAACCATGGACCAGAATTTTCCTTATCTTGCTAGGGATTATAGGTTGTCCTTGCTCCACTAGGGATATGATCAAAAATTTAGTCTCAAGAATTTGGATTACTACGTTCTCGATTCGAGAGGCTCAATCATTTTCTTGACAAATGGAGGGCATTGCCAACAATTTAGAGACTATTCGACTATCAAGTTAATGTCTCTGGTTCTGATAGGATTCTAATAGGATATATAGGTTAATTTATGGTTTGTCTAAAATGTTTTTTCTTAAGATAAGACTTGTGAAAGCAAGAAATGGTTTGGTTTATAGTCATGTCGAATGGGTGTTTGGACATGACAAGTGCATGATATTGATGATTAGAGTGTAAACAGAGTTCCCTATGCTTTTTTTTTCTTTTAATGTGATGTTAAGATGTCTTGATACGTATTTCAGTTGATTATCAAAACATTATCAACTAAATGACAAGTGCAACATGAATTGTACAGGGCTCAAAAGAAACAACATAACTTAATATATTATTTGACAAGTAATTGATAGGGTAGTAAGAAAGATGATATTTTGGGTGAAAGATGCCTCTGACAATCATGACATGGATGTTCTTTAGGTGCTCTTCAGAATCTTTCTCGGATAATGAATGTGACTAGTATGAGCTGACCTTCGAAAGATCCCTAAGATTACTTCATTTTGTTCTGTAAGTGATCTCAATCTATGCCCCATCAAAATTGATCTTCTAACTGTAGCTGGATTAGTTGCCTAGACGTTCTTTTCAGATACTCATCTAGACCCTTTTTTGTTGTTTTTTTGTTTCTTTTGTTTTTTCTCCATTTTTTGTTGTTTTTTTTATTTTTTTGGTTTTTTTCTTTTTTTTGAAAGATGCCTTATCAGGTTTTTTCCCTTTAAGTGTAGTTTTTCTTGACTGTATATGAGTTGACTGGGTTGGGTAAGGCATTTTCATTGATTTCTGATAAAATTGGGACCCCTTCAAGAAGACTTACTTCACAACATATGGTCTTTCCCAATTAGGGGTTCACTTTCCCCGCATATCTTTATGAATTAGGAGGATCCTCTTTAATACCAATTTGCCCGGGTAAGATCATTATAGGTGTATCTTTTTGTTGTGGGCTTGAATTATCATCTTTAATGCGTTTGACTATGGCCAATAGATTTTTCCTTGATGAGATTGAGCTGGTCGTATCTGTTTGTGACCGGTTTAGCCTTTCCAAGTTTGGTTTCCATCAAAATTTTGAGAGAAGGGATTTCGACTGTGATGGGCAATACAGTTTTCATCCCATAGGCAAAGGAGAATGGGGTAGCACTTGTGGAAGTTTGAACTGAGGTCGGATAGGCATGAGGTGCAAAGGATAGCTTTTAATGCCAATCTTTGTAAGTTTTGGCCATTTTCTCAACCATTCTTTTGATGTTTTTGTTGGCAGCCTTAATTGCCCTATTCATGTTTAGGCGATAAGGATAGAATTATCATATTGGATCATGAACTGTGAAAGGTCTGGTGGTGCAGAGTTTTCTTCAAAACCTTCTTTAAAATCAACTTTGCTAGTGCAAATTGATCATTTAAAATTAATCTTCAAAGACCTATCAGACACATCCATGTCACTATAGTCAAGACACCTGAAAGGGTAAAGAAATAGATATTGCAAAAGGCACACACAACTAAAAAAAAATTGGATAAAAATGGGAGCAAAAGGGTAATGGAGACAAAAAGGTTGAAAGGTGATTTACACACACAGTATGGAATGATATGTGCAAAAATCATTTCATTGATAATACTTGATAAAAATGCCCCATACATAGGACACCTACCTACCTTTAGGCGAGGACAAGTAGGTCTATATTTCTTTACATCGCATAAAAGGGACAAGAAAAGTGTAGGGACTTCCATCATGACCTCGTCATCGAAAGCAAGTCTTGGTGGAAGGACACAAATTCAATGGCTTGGTATTAATCATGTTTATAGCTGGCTCAATGTGGTTTGGTAAAGGATTGGCAGTAACATTTGGTCCTTGGTTCGTCTTGAACTACAAGACTTTTGCATTGACTAGATTTTGCATATTTCATTTGAAATACATTCAGTTCTCAATGTCATGCCCCGTTGCCTTAGCAGGGTATTCACAGTGAGCATTAGGGTTGTATCATGGCGGGTATGGCAGCTTCTTTTCTAAGACATAGATCGAAGCCACTAAGTGATTTTAGAGCAAGGTTTGTAAAGCTCCTTATAGGTCATAGGGATGGGATCAAAATGTTATCTTGGTTGATTTGCGCCTCAATTACTGGGTGCATTATTGGTAGTTTGGTGGACCTGTGGAAGGTACCCTTGTGGTGGGCTTGATGGGATTGCAAAGGATAGGTTATAAATGGTGGCATAGATTGGTTGTAGGGATATTATGACAGGGTAAAAACATGGCATTCTTAAGTAACGAGGGTTGGGTGCTTGATACTATCTCGGCTGAGATGAGCTAGCATAATTTATAGCGTTGGCCTCCTCTTCTTTCTTCTTACTACCAATGGGCTTCTTACTTGATCCAGCTGTTTCCCTGGTAAACATTCTACCACTTTTAATGGCAGCATCAATCATTTCTCTAAAGAGAACCAAGTTTGTGAATTTCTTGGTGGCATTCCCTATAGGCTTCTCGTAATAAAGAGAATATAAGGTGTGAATGAAAGCGACGTCATCTCTTTTTTTGTAAGGGGAGGCTAGACTAGGGCTGCTTCTTCTCTCCACTTTTGGGCATATTGCGTAAAACTTTCAGTGGATCTCTTTTCGAAATTTATCAAGGAAAGTCAATCCGGTGCCCAATCCAATATGTGCTGGTATTGATTTAGAAAGGCCTTAGCTAAGTCAACCCATAGTTGAATTTTAACATTGTCTTGCTCGATATACCACCAAGCTACTACCCCAGTGAGGCTATGCTAGAAGCAATGGATGAAGAGTTTTTCATTTTTCTCATACCCGACCATCTTTTTCAAGTACATTGGGACATGGAGAGAAGGATCAGTCATTCCATAAAACTTTTCAAGCTCTAAGACTTTGAACTTTGGGGGAATGACAAGGTTGGACACCAAAGATAGTGATTATGCATCAAGAGCTATGAACTTGTTACTCCCCTCGATAGCTTGGAGGCATTTTTCCAATAGCTGGAATTTGCTCACTTTTTCTGTACTCATAGTGGACTTTTTACCTTCTATTTTTTCTGGTTCCTCATGGTCAAGGGCTATTGATTTGCTGATGAGACTCTTGTGTTCACCTATTGAGTATCGAGAATAAATTAACCTACCGCAAGGGGATTTAGGTAGATGACTGGTGGAGCCTGAGCGATAGGTGTAGGAGCGAGTCATTGTTCTTGTCTAAGTTCTCCTTTGGCAAATTCTCGATTATTAGCAGGGGGACCGTCAACGTTAGGAGAATCATTCCTTGTTTTAGTAGTGCTAGCTTGCCATTTTTCTCTTATAAAAGCTATCATTAGTTCCGTAAGTCTTGCCATCTGAGTTTGCATTTCATTTTCCTGACGGAGCATCTGGTCTTGTGATTCCTTAACCACTAGCTCAAGTTGCTCAATACGAGCTTCATGATCGCTCTCCATGATTTGTTTATGATGTCGTGTGTTATAGCGATACAAGATTTTAGGTTCCATTTTCCTGATTGGCCCCAAAGTCCCTTGCACTTTTATGGCCCAATTCCTATATTAGACTTCTAGTTGAAAATGTATTTTTTGATGAGTGCTTATGATGTAATGATGAGTTAAGATAATGAATGATCGATGCAAGTGTAAAAAGGTAAAAGTAAATATGCATATGCATTAGAGATAATGAATCCTAGAACAGCTTCATTGATAACATTTTTCATAGAGCCCCAAAAAGGTCCCTTGTTGAACACCAAACCAAAACAGTTGTCCAAAAATGATGATGGTCATGATAATTATGATGAGATGATACATGCGTCAGAACATAAACAAAGGGAAACGAGTTAGTCAAATGTATAAGAGGCAAATGTAAGAAATTAAAGAATTTGAGAACATTAGAGAAAAATACTCATAACATGTCTCAACCAAGGTGGTGAGATAAGAAATGGGCAACGTGTCAACATACAAGATGCAATTTGCCCTTCATAAGGTGATACAATATCTAATTTTAATGGAAAAATAATCGACTAGTGGTGATATTCATTTATTACCAGTAATGCATATGCGTGTTAAGTGATGACTCGGACAGCATAATGGCTTGTAGTATAAGACATTATGAATGATGGTTTTTATTCATCATCACTTATTTATATAAAGGTTAGCCATCGTTCGGGCGGTATGATGGCATGCCTTGATAAATGATAAATATACAGATATGGGTGACAGTGTATACTCATTGTCCCCTACATAATTATGGTAATTAGGAGTAAAGGTTAGGAATGTTTCCCCGAGTGACCCTATTCTTCGAGTATTCTAGCAGTGTTTCGGTATGGTTTGACATGGTAAAGCTCGTAGGGCTCACTATATGAGGTTTAAGTTGATGCCTAAACAAGAATTCGAATTGCTCCTCTATTCAGTAAGGATAGTCAAGGGAGCCCGACCCTAAACCCATCATAGGTTTGGCAGAACGGGTTTGATCCGTTGGATGTATTTCCCTATGCAAATACGGAGGGTTACTCACGAGAGACATAGGTAATTTACATCTGAGAAGTTATTGCCATGCCATATGGAGGGTTACTCATTATGGCGGATAGCTCACTTCCTCTTAATGATTTGGTTATAACCACACCATGGAGTTTGGCGGGACACTAATGCACATGCAAGTGCACGCAGTGTGTGATAGGAAAACAAGCAAACTTTTTTGTTTACTTCCGTATTACCATTTTTATTAAGCTAATGATTATTCAAAAAAATAAGACAATCTTAAAAATCATGTCAAACAAAAGATTAGATGACAAAATGAAGAAAAAAAAGGTCATGGTCAAATAATGACTAAGGATCAAAAGAATCGAGAACCTAACAAGACACGGCTAGTTATTGGCCTAACTCTCTATATTATCCCCTGTGGAGTCACCAAGCTATCGCAACATACCTAGAGGGTAGATCCTCATGAATCTATGGATGTGTACTACTTAAAATACTTTTCTGACTTGGAAAAGTCTTCTTGACTAAAACTATTCTTTGGCGATTTGATAAGAATGAGAATGTATGGATTCTCAACTAATGATACAGCGAGGGGGACCATAAGATGAATCATTCATCTTATTGGTCTCAAATGACCATTACGAAATGGCCAACACTTGGACTTCCCACTGATCATTTTGGGCTAGGCATGATCGATGCCTATTAACACCTATGTTTTGAGTTACAAAACCCAAAACATCAATCTTGTGGTCTACATAATGCAAAGATTTCCCATTTAGGTTCGGGAGTTGGTTACACATGATGAGGTATGAACCTTTTTGCGATGCCTAAAATCAGTATGTTACTAGCTTATCTTATCTCGATTTTGATTCTTTCGATCTTAACTTGTTGCTATTTCGATATAACCCTCTTCTAATACATGAATTTTATAGAAATAATCCAGGTTTTGATGAAAAAGATTTAATCTCGTATATGCCCCAGAGAGATGGGAAATATAGAGATTTTTTATGAAAATGACCTTTGGATTTTGCTTTGAAAATGGAATATTTCACTTTAAGCACTGGAGAGATACCCGCACAGAACATTACCTTTAATTTTATTTGGAAACATTTTGAAAATATAAATGCACATAATCCTCACAAAGAAATCGTGTTAGTAAGATAGTGACTGAAGTAACCTAACATGGATCATTCAATGCAATGATAAAGAGAAGGAATGGACTATTGGAATTTATCTCACTATTAACATCAATTATCTAGGAATAACCAAATCGAAAATTTTCAAGATACATCTGGGTTTCTTGATTAAACAAGGTTTGTTTGACATATTCGTGGAAATCCAACAAGAAAAAAAGAATGATTAATTTGTAGTTGAAAGATGGGGTTGGAGTATCCCTGTAAATGAAAAATAGTTTTCTTTGACAAAGGAAGACTTTTAAATCTTGAAAATTTTGAGAAGCAAGGTTAGAGTATCCCTTAAAAGATCGGGGTTGGAGAATCCCCATGAATGAGAAATCATTTTGACATAGAAAGATTTTTAAATCTTGACAATTTTGAAAAACGAGGTTAGGGTATCCCCTTGGAAGGCATAACTTCATGATTTAGAAAATGGGTGAGCATTTCATGATTTTTGGGAAAAATATTTTTTGTGAATGAGGATGATAAAGATGTAAAATATGTTTATGCCTTGATACGAGCTTGTGGGAGGTTAAGGTATATTCTTGAGTCTGATTAGGGTGATATGGAGACATTCGAATGTCTCGAGACAAAATTCGAGAAAACAACTCAATTTTTAACCAAAATCAAAAATAAGGGACAGCATCACGCTATCTTGCTTCCTAAATTATTCTAAACTGGTACGAAGGATTTGAAAGGTGGACAAGACACCATTAGAAAGTTAACTCGATGAGGGTCATTCTAAAAAAATTTCCAACATCCCAAGAAGTCACTTTTTGAGGGAATAAAATTTTCAAATTTGGACTAATTAAGCTACAGGCAGAGCATATGAGTGACAAGATGTGTCAAAATTTGAAAAATGACCCTGACTCATTTGGTGTCAAAAAATCACAAATAATACCTTTCCAGAAAGGGAATTTCATGAACATTTTAGGAAAAATGCT
>JBBYHO010006372.1:0-13860 GCA_038382025.1 Adansonia gregorii | reverse complement strand
CATTCTCCCCATTGGGATAGATGACATTGACACCTAGGCTTGATAAGAAAAGCTTTTCTTTCCACCATTTTTTTAGAATTAATGTTATTTTATCAATCGTGACAAACATTGATGCACCTACTAATTTCTATTTTTTCATGATTAGGCGCCATAAACACGTTCTCCTTATTGAGATAGATGATATTGATGCTTTGGCTTGATAAGAAAAGCTTTTCTTTCCACATTTTTTGGAATCAATGTTATTCCGTCAATCATGAAAAAAATGGATGCAGGCAATATTCTCTTTTTTTTTTTTCATGATTTGGCACCATAAACACGTTCTCCTTAATGGGATAGATGACATTGATGCTTTTGCTTGATAAGAAAAGCTTTTCTTACACTATTTTTTGGAATCAATATTATTTCGTCAATCATGACAAACATGGATAGACAGATTGATCTCCCTTTTTTCATTATTGGGCACCATAAACCATTCTCCTCACTAGGATAGGTGACATTGACGCTTTGGCTTGATAAGAAAAGCTTTTCTTTGCACCATTTTTTGGAATCAATATTATTCCGTCAATCGTGACAAACACGGATGCAGGTAATAATCTTTTTTTTAATGATTGGGCACCATAAACATATTCTCCGCATTGGGATAGTTAACTTTGATGCTTTGGCTTGATAAGAAATGTTTTCTTCACACCATTTTTTGGAATCAATGTTATTTTGTCAATTGTGACAAACATGTAAGCATGTAATAATCTCTTTTTTTTTTTGCACGATTGGGCACCATAAACACATTCTTCTCATTGGGATTGATGACATTGACACTTTGGCTTAATAAGAAAAGCTTTTCTTTCCACCATTTTTCGGAATAAATGTTATTCCGTAAATTGTGGCAAAATTGGATGCACATAATAAACTCCTCTTTTTCATGATTGGGTGCCATAAACACATTTTACTCATTCGGATAGATGGCATTGATGCTTTGGCTTGATAAGAAAAGCTTTTTTTAACCATTTTTTTGGAATCAATGTTCTTCCATCAATCATGACAAAAATGTATGCAAGTAATAATCTCCCTTTTTTCGTTATTGGGCACCAGATATACATTCTTATTGTTTGGATAGCTGACATTGATGATTTGGCTTGATAAAAGAAGCTTTTTTTTCCACCATTTCTTGGAATCAATGTTGTACCGTCAACTGTGACAAACAAGGATGCATGTAATAATCTCTTTTTTTTTACCATTTGGCACCATAAACATGTTCTCCTCATTGGGATAGATGACATTGTGACTTTGGCTTGATTAGAAAGCTTTCCTTTCCCCCATTTTTTGGAATCAATGTTATTCCATTAATCATGACAAACATGGATGCAGATATTAATCTCTATTTTTTCATGATTAGGCACCATAAACCAATCTCCTCATTGGGATAGATGACATTGACACTTTGGCTTGATAAGAAAAGCTTTTCTTTACAGTTTTTTTTTAGACTCAATATTATTTTGTCAGTCGTGACAAACATGGATGCGGTAATAATCTCCTTTTTTTCATGATTAGGTACCATAAACATGTTCTCCTTATTGAGATAGATGATATTGATGCTTTCGCATAATAAGAAAAGCTTTTTTTTACACCATTTTTTCGAATAAATGTTGTCCCATCAATCGTGACAAACATGGCTGCATGTAATAATCTCCTTGTTTTCATGATTGGGCACCATAAACACGTTCTCCTTATTGACATAGATGACATTAATGCTTTGGCTTGATAAGAAAAGCTTTTTTTTACACCATTTTTTTGGAATCAATATTATTCTGCCAATCATGGCAAACATGGATACAAGTAATAATCTCCATTTTTTCATGATTGGGCTCCATAAACACGTTCTACATATTAGGATAGATGACATTACGCTTTGGTTTGATAAGAAAAGCTTTTTGTTACACCATTTTTTGGAATCAATTTTATTTCGTCAATCTTGACAAACATGAATGTAGGTAATAATCTTATTTTTTTTCATGATTGGGCACCGTAAACACATTCTCCGCATTGGGATAGATAACTTTCATGCTTTGGCTTGATAAGAAATGTTTTCTTTACACTATTTTTTGGAATCAATGTTATTCCATAAATTATGACAAACATGTATGCACGTAATAATCTTTTTTTTTGCACGATTGGGCACCATAAACACATTCTTCTCATTGGGATTGATGACATTGACACTTTGGCCTGATAAGAAAAGCTTTTCTTTCCATAATTTTTTGGAATAAATGTTATTTCATAAATTGTGGCAAACTTGGATGCACGTAATAAACTCCTCTTTTTCATGATTGGGTGCCATAAACACATTCTTCTCATTTGGATAGATGACATTGATGCTTTGGCTTAATAAGAAAAGCTTTTTTTTTCACCATATTTTTGGAATCAATATTCTTCCGTCAATCATGAAAAAAATGTATGCAAGCAATAATCTCCCTTTTTTCGTTATTAGGCACCATATACACATTCTTGTTGTTTGGATAGCTAACATTGATGATTTGGCTTGATAAGAGAAGCTTTTCTTTCCACCATTCCTTGGAATCAATGTTGTACCATCAATTGTGACAAACAAGGATGCATGTAATAATCTTTTTTTTTCAAGATTTGGCACCATAAACATGTTTTCCTCATTGGGATAGATGACATTGTTGCTTTGGCTTTATTAGAAAAGCTTTCCTTTCCCTTATTTTTTGGAATAATGTTATTCTATTAATCGTGACAAACATGGATGTAGATATTAATTTTCACTTTTTCACGATTAGGCGCCATAAACCAATCTCCTCATTGGGATAGATGACATTGACACTTTGGCTTGATAAAAAAACTTTTCTTTACACCTTTTTTTGGACATAATGTTATTCTATCAGTCGTGACAAACATGGATACAGGTAATAATCTCTTTTTTTTCATGATTAGGTACCATAAACACGTTCTCCTTATTGAGATAGATGATATTGATGCTTTGGCTTGATATGAAAAGCTTTCTGTTACACCATTTTTTTGAATCAATGTTGTCCCATCGATCATGACAAACATGGTTGCATGTAATAATCTCCTTTTTTTCATGATTGGGCACCATAAACACATTCTTCTTATTGACATAGATGACAATGATGCTTTGGCTTGATAAGAAAAGTTTTTCTTTACACCATTTTTTGGAATCAATGTTATTCTGTCAATCAGGACAAATAGGGATGCAGGTAATGATCCCCTTTTGATCATGATTGGGCACCATAAACATGTTCTCCGCATTAGGATAGATGTCATTGATGCTTTGGCTTGATAAGAAATGCTTTTCTTTACACTATCTTTTGGAATCAATGTTATTTCGTCAATTATGACAAAAATATATGAATGTAATAATCTTTTTTTTGCATGATTGGGCACCATAAACATATTCTTCTCATTGGGATTGATGACATTGACACTTTCGCTTGATAAGAATAGCTTTTCTTTCCACCACTTTTTGGAATAAATGTTATTCTGTCAATCGTAACAAACATGGATGCATATATTAATCTCCATTTTTTCATGATTGGGCACCATAAATGATTCTCGTTGTTGGGGTAGATGACATTGACGCTTTGCCTTGATTAGAAAAGCTTTTCTTTACGCTATTTTTTTGGAATCAATGTTATTCTGTCAATCGTGACAAACATGGATGCAGGTAATAATCTCTTTTTTTTCATGATTGGGCACCATAAACGCGTTCTCCGCATTGGGATAGATAACATTGATGCTTTGGCTTGATAGAAATGCTTTTCTTCACACCATTTTTAGGAATCAATATTATTCTGTTAATTGCGACAAGTATGTATGCATGTAATAATCTCTTTTTTTGCATGATTGGGCGCCATAAACACATTCTCCTCATTTGGATTGATGACATTGACACTTTTGGCCTAATAAGAAAAGCTCTTCTTTCCACCATTTTTTGGAATAAAATGTTATTTCGTAAATTATGACAAACTTGGATGCAAATAATAAACTCATTTTTTTCATGATTAGGTACCATAAACACGTTTTTCTCATTCGGGTAGATGACATTGATGCTTTGGCTTAATAGAAAAAGCTTTTTTTCCACCATTTTTTTCAAATCAATGTTCTTCTGTCAATCATGACAAAAATTTATACAAGTAATAATCTCTCTTTTTTCATTATTGGGTGCCATATACACATTCTCCTTGTTTGGATAGCTGACATTGATGATTTGGGTTGATATGAGAAGCTTTTCTTTGCACCATTTCTTGGAATCAATGTTGTACCGTCAATTGTGACAAATAAGGATGCATGTAATAATCTCTTTTTATTTCAAGATTCGGCACCATAAACACATTCCCCTCATTGGGATAGATGACATTGTTGCTTTGGCTTGATTAGAAAAGCTTTCCTTTCCCCTATTCTTTGGAATCAATGTTATTCCATTAATTGTGACAAACATGGATGCAGATATTAATCTCCATTTCTTCATGATCGGGCACCATAAACCATTCTCCTCACTTGGATAGATGACATTGACGCTTTAACTTGATAAGAAAAGCTTTTCTTTACACCATTTTTTGGAATTAATGTTATTCTGCCAATCATGACAAAATGGATGCACATATTAATCCCCATCTTTTCATGATTGGGCACCATAAACCATTATCCTGATTGGGATAGATGACATTAATGCTTTGGCTTGATATGAAAAGCTTTTCTTTACACCATTTTTTTGAATCAATGTTATTTTGTTAATTTTAACAAACATGGATGCAGGTAATAATCTTTTTTTGATGATTTGGCACCATAAACACGTTCTCCTTATTGAGATAGACGACATTGATGCTTTGGCTTGATAAGAAAAGCTTTTTTTCACCATTTTTTGGAATCAATGTTGTCCCATCTATCGTGACAAACATGGATCCATGTAATAATCTCCTTTTTCGCATGATTGGGCACCATAAACACAATCTTCTCATTTGGACTGATGACATTGACACTTTCGCTTGATAATAAAAGCTTTTCTTTCCACCATTTTTTGGAATAAATGTTATTCTGTCAATCGTGAGAAACATGGATGCATATATTAATCTCTATTTTTTCATGATTGGGCACCATAAACCATTCTCCTCTTTGGGATAGATGACATTGACGCTTTCGCTTAATAAGAAAAGCTTTTCTTTACACCATTTTTTTGGAGTCAATGTTATTCTATCAATCATGACAAATATGGATGCAGGTAATAATCTCCTTTTTTTCATGATTGGGCACTATAAAAACGTTCTCCTTATTAGGATAGATGACATTGATGCTTTGGCTTAATATGAAAAGCTTTTCTTTATACCATTTTTTGGTATAAAATGTTATTCCGTCAATCATGAAAATTATGGATCCAGGTAATAATCTTCTTTTTTGCATGATTAGGCATCATAAACACAGTCTCCTTATTAAGCCAAAAAATGCTTTTCTTTTCACAATTTTTTGGAATTGATGTTATTCCGTCAATTGGGACAAACATGTATGCATGTAATAATCCCCTTTTTTGCACAATTAGGCACTATAAACATATTCTCCTTATTGGGATTAATGACATTCACACGTTCGCTTGATAAGAAATGCTTTTCTTTCAACCATTTTTTGGAATAAATGTTATTCTGTAAATTGTGACAAACTTGGATGCACGTAATAAACTCTTTTTTTTTATGATTGGGTGCCATAAACACGTTCTCCTCATTCGGATAGATGACATTGATGCTTTGGCTTGATAGGAAAAGCTTTTTTTTCCACCATTTTTTTGAATCAATGTTCCTCCGTCAATTATGACAAAAATGTATGCAAGTAATAATCTCTCTTTTTTCATTATTAGGCACCATATACACATTCTCCTTGTTTGGATAGCTGACATTGATGATTTGGCTTGATACGAGAAGCTTTTCTTTCCACCATTTCTTGGAATCAATGTTTTACCGTCAATTGTGACAAACAAGGATGCATGTAATAATCTCTTTTTTTTTTAAGATTCGGCACCATGAACATGTTCTCCTTGTTGGGATAGATGACATTGATGCTTTGCTTGATAAGAAAAGCTTTTCTTTCCATCATTTTTTGGAATTAATAATATTTCATTAATCGTTACAAACATTAATGCATATATTAATCTCCATTTTTTCATGATCAAGCACCATAAAGACATTCTCCTCATTGAGATAAATGACATTGCTGCTTCGGCTTGGTAAGAAAAGCTTTTCGTTACCATTTTTTTTGGAATCAATATTATTTCGCCAATCATGCCAAACATGGATATAGGTAATAATCTCATTTTTTTCAAGATTGGGCACCATAAACGCATTCCCCTTATTAGGATAGATGACATTGATGCTTTGGCTTGATAAGAAACGCTTTTCATTCCACCATTGGAATTAATGTTATGTTATCAATCGTGGCAAACATGGATGCACGTATAAATCTCCATTTTTTTCATGATTAGGTGCCATAAACACATTCTCTTCATTGAGATAGAAGACATTGATTCTTTGGCTTGATAAGAAAGCTTTTCTTCACACCATTTTTTTGGAATCAATATTATTCTGCCAATCATGGCAAACATGGATGCAGGTAATAATCTCTATTTTTTCATTATTAGGCACTATAAACACGTTTTTTTTTATTAGGATAGATGACATTACACTTTGGTTTGATAAGAAAAGCTTTTCTTTACATCATTTTTTTAAACCAATGTTATTCCATCAATCTTCATAAATATGGATGCAGGTAATGATCTCCTTTTTTTTTATGATTGGGCACTATAAACACGTTCTCCTTATTGAGATAGATGACATTGATGCGTTGGCATGGTAAGAAAAGCTTTTCCTTACCCCATTTTTTTGGAATCAATATTATTCCGCCAATCATGGCAAACATGGATGAAGGTAATTTCAAGATTGGGCACCATAAACACGTTCCCCTTATTGGGATAGATGATATTGATGCTTTGGCTTGATAAGAAAAGCTTTCCTTTCCACCATTTTTTGGAATTAATGTTATGTTATCAATCGTGACAAACATGGATGCAGGTATAAATCTCCCTTTTTTCATGATTAGGTGCCATAAACACATTCTCCTCATTGAGATAGATGACATTTATGCTTTGGCTTGATAAGAAAAGCTTTTCTTCACACCATTTTTTTGGAATCAATATTATTCTGCCAATCATCGCAAACATGGATGCAGGTAATAATCTCCATTTTTTCATGATTAGGCACCATAAACACGTTCTTCTTATTAGGATAGATGACATTACACTTTGGTTTAATAAAAAAAGCTTTTCTTTACACCATTTTTTTGAAGCAGTGTTATTCCATCAATCTTGACAAACATGGATGCAGGTAATAATCTCTTTTTTTATGATTGGGCACCATAAACACGTTCTCCTTATTGAGATAGATGACATTGATGCTTTGGAATGGTAAGAAAAGCTTTCCTTACACCATTTTTTTGGAATCAATATTATTTCACCAATCATGGCAAACATGGATACAGGTAATAATCTCATTTTTTTCAAGATTGGGCACCATAAACACATTCCCCTTATTGGGATTGATGAAATTGATGCTTTGGCTTGATAAGAAAAGCTTTTCTTTCCACCATTTGTTGGAATAAATGTTATTCCATAAATTGTGGCAAACTTGGATGCACGCAATAAACTCCTCTTTTTCATTATTGGGCACCATAAACACATTCTCTTCATTCAGATAGATGACATTGATGCTTTGGCTTAATAAGAAAAGCTTTTTTTTTGCCATTTTTTTGGAATCAATGTTCTTCCATCAATCATGACAAAAATCTATGCAAGTAATAATCGCCCTTTTTTTGTTATTGGGCACCATATATATATTCTCCTTGTTTGGATAGCTGACATTGATGTTTTGGCTTGATAAGAGAAGCTTTTCTTTTCACCATTTCTTGGAATCAATGTTGTACCATCAATTGTGACAAACAAGGATGCATGTAATAATCTTTTTTTTTCAAGATTCAGCACCTTGAACACTTTCTCCTCGTTGGGATAGATGACATTGTTGCTTTGGCTTGATTAGAAAAGCTTTCCCTTCCCATTTTTTGGAATCAATGTTATTCCATTAATTGTGACAAACATGGATGCAGATATTAATTTTCATTTTTTCATGATTGGGCACCATAAACTAATCTCTTCATTGGGAAAGATGACATTGATGCTTTGGCTTGATAAGAAAATCTTTTCTTTACGCCACTTTTTGGAATCAATGTTAGTCCATCAATCATGACAAACAAGGATGCAGGTAATAATCTCCCTTTTTTCATGATTGGGTATCATAAACACGTTCTTCTTATTGAGATAGATGGTATTGATGCTTTGGCTTGATAAGAAAAGCTTTTTTTTACACCATTTTTTGGAATCAATGTTGTCCCATCAATCGTGACAAACATGGATGCATGTAATAATCTCCTTTTTTTCATGATTGGGCACCATAAACACGTTCTCCTTATTGAGATAGATGACATTGATGCTTTGGCTTGATAAAAAAAGCTTTTCTTTACACCATATTTTAAAATCAATATTATTTCGTTAATCATGACAACATTGATGCAGGTAATGATCTCTCTTTTATCATGATTGGGCACCATAAACATGTTTTTCGCATTAGGATAGATGACATTAATGCTTTGGCTTGATAAGAAATGCTTTTCTTTACACCATCTTTTGGAATCAATGTTATTCCGTCAATTGTGACAAACATGTATGCATGTAATAATCTCTATTTTTTTTGCACGATTAGGCACCATAAACATATTCTCCTCATTGGGATTAATGACATTGACACTTTCGCTTGATAAGAATAGCTTTTCTTTCCACCATTTTTTTGAATAAATGTTATTCTGTCAATTGTGACAAACATGGATGCATACACTAATCTCTATTTTTTCATGATTGGGCACCATAAACGATTCTCTTCATTGGGATAGATGGCATTGATGCTTTGGCTTGGTAAGAAAAGCTTTTCTTTACACCACCCTTTGGAATCAATGTTATTTTGTGAATAATGACAAGTATGTATGCGTGTAATAATCCCTTTTTCACCATAAACACATTCTCCTCATTGGGATTGACGACATTGACACTTTGGCTTAATAAGAAAAGCTTTTCTTTCCACCATTTTTTGAAATAAAATGTTATTCCATAAATTGTGACAAACTTGGATGCACATAATAAACTCTTTTTTTTCATGATTAGGTACCATAAACACATTCTCCTTATTTGGGTAGATGACATTAATGCTTTGGCTTGGTAGGAAAAGCTTTTTTTCCACCATTATTTTTGAATTAATGTTTTTTCGTCATCATGACAAAAATTTATGCGAGTAATAATTCCCTTTTTTTTCATTATTAGGTGCCATATACACATTCTCCTTGTTTGAATAGCTAACATTGATGATTTGGGTTGATGAGAGAAGCTTTTCTTTCCACCATTTCTTCCAATTGTAACAAACAAGGATGCATGTAATAATCTCCTTTTTTTCAAGATTCGGCACCATAAACATGTTCCCCTCATTGGGATAGATGACATTGTTGCTTTGGCTTGATTAGAAAAGATTTTCTTTCCCCTATTTTTTGGAATCAATGTTATTCCATTAATCATGATAAACATGGATGCAGATATTAATCTCCATTTTTTCATGATTGGGCACCACAAACCATTCTCCTCATTGGGATACATGACATTAATGCTTTGGCTTGATAAGAAAAGCTTTTCTTTACTCCCTTTTTTGGAATCAATGTTATTCCATCAATTGTGATAAACATGGATGCATGCATTAATCTCCTTTTTTTCATGATTGGGCACCATAAACACGTTCTCCTTATTGAGATAGATGACATTGATGCTTTGGCTTCATAAGAAAAGGTTTCTTTAAACCATTTTTTAGGGTCAATATTATTTTGTCAATCATTCCAAACATGGATGCAGGTAATAATCTCCCATAAAAACGTTTTCCTTATTGACATGGATGACATTGATACTTTGGCTTGATAAGAAAAGCTTTTCTTTACACCATTTTTTGGAATCAATATTGTCCCATTAATCATGACAAACATGGATACATGTAATAATCTCTTTTTTCTCATGATTGGGCAACAGAAACACATTGTCCTTATTGAGATAGATGGCATTGTTGCTTTGGCTTGATAAGAAAAGCTTTTCTTTACGCCATTTTTTGGAATCAATATTATTTTGTCAATCCTGGCGAACAAGGATGCAGGTGATAATCTTTTTTTTTTTATGATTGGGCACCATAAAACATTCTCTTTATTGGGATAGATGACATTGATGCTTTGGCTTGATAAGAAAAGCTATTCTTTGCACCATTTTTTGGAATCAATGTTATTCTGTCAATCGTGACAAACATGGATGCAAGTAATAATCTCTATTTTTTCATGATAAGGCAACATAAACACATTCTCCTTATTGGGATAGATGACATTGATGCTTTGGCTTGATAAGAAATGCTTTTCTTTACACCATTTTTTGGAATCAATGTTATTCCGTCAATTGTGACAAACATGTATGCATGTAATAATCTCTTTTTTTTTCACAATTAGGCACCATAAACATATTCTCCTCATTGGGATTGATGATATTGTCACTTTCGCTTTATAGGAAAAGCTTTTCTTTCCACCATTTTTTGGAATAAATGTTATTCCGTAAATTATGACAAACTTGGATACAGGTAATAAGCTACTCTTTTTCATGATTGGGTGCCATAAACATGTTCTCCTCATTTGGATAGATGACATTGATGCTTTGGCATGATAAGAAAAGCTTTTTTTTCCACCATTTTTTTGGAATCAATGTTCTTCCGTCAATCATGTCAAAAATGTATGCAAGTAATAATCTCCCTTTTTTCATTGTTAGGCGCCATAAACACATTCTCCTTATTGAGATAGACGACACTGATGCTTTGGCTTAATAAAAAAAGCTTTTCTTTACACCATTTTTTTAAAATCAAAATTATTCCGCCAATCATGACAAACAAGGGTGCAGGTAATAATCTCCATTTTTTCATGATTGGGCAAAATAAACCATTCTCCTCATTGGGATAGATGATGTTGACGCTTTGGCTTAATAAGAAAAGCTTTTCTTTACACCATTTTTTGGAATCAATGATATTCCGTCAGTTGTGACAAACATGGATGCATGTAATAATCTCTTTTTTTTTCATAATTAGGCACCATAAACACTTTTTCCTTATGGAGATAGATGACAGTGATGCTTTGGCTTGATAAGAAATGCTTTTCTTTACACCATTTTTTGGAATCAATGTTATTCCATCAATTGTGACAAACATGTATGCATGTAATAATCTCCTTTTTTGCACAACTGGGCACCATAAACACATTCTCCTCATTAGGATTGATGACATTGTCACTTTCGCTTGATAAGAAAAGCTTTTCTTTCCACTTTTTTTGGAATAAATGTTATTTCGTAAATTGTGACAAACTTGGATATACATAATAAACTCCTCTTTTTCATGATTAGGCACCATAAACATGTTCTCCTTATTCGGATAGATGACATTGATGCTTTGGCTTGATAGGAAAAGCTTTTATTTTCACCATTTTTTTGGAATCAATGTTCTTCCATTAATCATTACAAAAATGTATGCAAGTAATAATCTACCTTTTTTCATTATTGGGCACCATATACACATTCTCCTTATTTGGAAAGCTGACATTGATGATTTGGCTTGATAAGAGAAGCTTTTCTTTCCACCATTTCTTGGAATCAATGTTATGCCATCAATTGCGACAAACAAGGATGCATGTAATAATCTCCTTTTTTTTTTCAAGTTTTGGCACCATAAAACCGTTCGCCTTATTAAGATAGATGACATTCATGCTTTGGCCTAATAAGAAAAGCTTTTCTTTCCTCTATTTTTTGGAATTAATGTCATTTCATCAATCGTGACAAACATGTATACACATATTAATCTCCATTTTTTCATGATGAGGCACCATAAATGCATTCTCCTCATTGAGATTGATGACATTGATGCTTTGGCTTGATAAAAAAAGCTTTTCTTTGCACCTTTTTTTGGAATCAAAATTATTTTGCCAATCATCGCAAACAAGGATGCAGGTAATAATCTCCATTTTTTCATGATTGGGCACTTTAAACACATTCTCCTTATTGGGATTGATGACATTGATGCTTTGGCTTGATAAGAAAAGCTTTTCTTTCCACCATTTTTTGGAATCAATGTTATTCTATCAGTCATGACAAGCATGGATGCACATATTAATCTCCTTTTTTTTTCATGATTGGGCCCCAAAAACACATTCTCCTCTATAAGATTAATGACATTGATGCTTTGGCTTGTAAGGAAAACTTTTCTTTCCTTCATTTTTTGGAATCAATATTATTCCATCAATCATGACAAGTACGGATGCATGTAATAATATCCTTTTTTTATGATTGGGCACCATAAACATATTCTCCTTATTTGGATAGATGATATTGATGCTTTGGCTTAGTATGAAAATCTTTTCTTTCCACCATTTTTTGGAATGAATATTATCCCATCAATCATGACAAACATGCGTGCACGTAATAATCTTTTTCTTTAATGATTAAGCACCATAACATATTCTCCTTATTGGGATAGATGACTTTGATGCTTTGGCTTGATAAGAAAAGCTTTTTTTTTTCCTTCACTTTCTGGAATCAAAGTTAATCTGTCAATTGTGACGAACATGGATGCAAGTATTAATCTCTTTTTCTTTATGATTGGGTACCATATACACATTCTCCTCATTGGGTTAGATGACATTGATACTTGGGCTTGATAAGAAAAGTCTTTCTTTCAACCATTTTTTGTAATCAATATTATTCCCTCAATCATGACAAACTTGGATGCACATATTAATCTCCTTTCTTTTGTGATTGGGCAATATAAACATATTCCCCTCATTGGAGTAGATGATATTGATGCTTTGGCTTTGTATGAAGAGGTTTTTTTCCACCATTTTTTTGAATCAATGTTATTCCGTCAATCGTGACAAACATGAATGAATGTAATAATCTCTTTTTCTTCATGATTGGGCATCATAAACACATTCTCCTCATTGGTATAGATGACATTGATACTTTGGCTTGATAAGAAAAGCTTTTTTTCCATCATTCAGAATCAGTGTTATTCTGTCAATCATGACAAACATGGATGCACGTATGAATCTCTTTCTCTTCATGATTGAGCAGCATAAACACATTTCCTCATTAGGATAGATGACATTGATGCTTTAGCTTGATAAGAAAAGCTTTTCTTTCCACCATTTTTTGGAACCAATGTTATTCTATGAATCATGGCAAACGTGGACACGCTTAAGAATCTCTTTTTTCTCATGATTAGGCACCATAAACCCATCTTCTCATTTGGATAGATGACATTGACATTTTGCCTCGATCAGAAAAGCTTTTCTTTCTTTCATTTTTTGGAATCAATGTTAATTTGTGAATCGTGACAAACATTGATGCACATGTTAATCTCTTTTGTTTTTTCATGATTGTGCACCATCAACACATTCTTCTTATTAGGATTGATGACATTGATGCTTTGGCTTGATTAGGAATGCGTTTCTTTCTTTCAGTTTTTGGAATCTATAGTATTCTGTCAATTGTGACAAACATGGATGCATATATTAATCTCCTCATTTTCATGATTGGGCACTAAAAACACAGTCTCCTCATTGGGATAGATGACAATGAAGCTTTGGCTTGATAAGAAAAGCTTTTCTTTCCACCATTTTTAGGAATCA
>JBBYHO010006361.1:0-10885 GCA_038382025.1 Adansonia gregorii | reverse complement strand
AATTATTAAAATTATATTTATTTAACAAATTAAAAATTAAAAATTACAAAAAAAAACTTTGGAGAGGTAAAAGATAGAGTTAAGCATGAATCGGGTCGAGCCATAACTTGATTTTTCTTTAAATTTCAAGTCCAGACTCTTTTTAATTTATTTATATCTATTTATTTAAATTCATATTACTATTAATTATGTTAAAAAAATTTAATTAATATTTATATATTTTATAATTAAATTATAATAAAAAATATATTATTTTAATTTAAAAATATTATTTTAAATCATATCGAAACAATAATATTGGAGCCTGAACCCATGTGCAATCCGGCCGAGCTCATCAATTAGGGCAGGTTGGTTCACCCTTGCCCAAGATCAGTAAAAGAAGAATTACCCCTTCTATTGGGCACAATTCCAGTCATAGACTGAAGCTCCAGCCTAGTGAAAACAAACACGAGAGATGACCCAAATGTACCTCCAATAGAGTTGAGCACGTTTAAGGGGGTTCCCTTCCAAAATGCGTAGGATTTCACTGTGCCGATGGAATCCAAAGGTAGCCTTGGATTGTACATCTTTTGCCTTTCTATTTCTTAACGCCTTCTGTTTTTCCTGCACACAGTATGACATCGTACCCAAGACTGCAGCATCTCTAACAAGGCTGAGGAATGAAATTCTTCAGACAGCCTGGTAAGCATGCAAACATAAACTAATTATCATATAAATTTTCCTTTTGAAGCTTCATTTAAGGGATTTGAAACAACAGAAGTATGTTAAAAAATATACTTAGTCGCAGGATAAAATCATTTCGATTAGCAGAAAAGCTACAAACCCAATTCAGCATTGATGTTAAGCGAAAATTTTCAGAAGTGCTTGCAATTTGCATATTGGCTGCAGCTCTCAACTTGTTGGAAATAGCAAACTCTTTTTTTTTTTTTTTAATTTATGATTTGAAGGGGTTTTTTTTTTCTTTTTTTCTTTTTTTTTGCTATTTTGGTGATGTTGAAGAACAAAATCCTTTGCCATGAGTTGTTTTCAGACCTAATTTACTTTTAGTTCTTCTCCTTGTATAAACATTGATAACCAGCCTAACCCTGATTCTCAAAATATTAAAATACCCTCTTGCTTTCAATTTAAATAATCCATCACATCTTTCTTAACATCCTCATATATTAGCAGATATAGTACAATGATCTTTGATAAATCAAATATCTATAGGAGCCATCCAGTTGTTCTAGCACCAACCATAAATCAGATATCTTGTTACTTGGAAACCTTCCTTCTTTGACAACTGTTGTCTAGCTGATTATGTTTTCTAAACTGCTATACATTTGATACCTATACGCGATTGACTTGCATTCTTTTGCCCATATTTCCATTTTATGCTTTATAGCTTATAGTAACCTGATAGTCACCTTGGAGAAGGCATATATTTAAAAAAAAGGCTGTAATGGGTTTTAAAAACCGGTTCTAGTGTTGGGTCATGTGAATTAATGTAGCTAAACTGCTGCTTTTAGAATATGCATTAAACAGTATCTTATGGCGCATTATGTAACTTTTAGGCCAAAAAGTGTTCGGATCAAATTTGCATCATTTGCTTCTCTTATTCATTTACACCTCTTCTTGCTTTATTTATTTGCAATATTTGTTTTTCTTCAACAAATCTTGTTTCAATCTATGTGAACAGATATTGCTATAAAAAAGGACATCAACTACGTCCTCTTTTGCCTCTAAATTAGAAACGGAGAATGTTACTGGACTTCAAAAAGAGGAAGGTCCAATACAGTGCCAGAGGAATTTTTTGCTCCCGGGACTTTTTACTATTTGAAGATGAATGTAGATAATCATGCTGAAAGCAGTGACAAAAGGGGCTGGAATATTTCAATCTTTGAAGGAGACTAGACGTGTTGAAGGAATGGGTAATCATCGTTATTTTGTTGCTTCAAGTCAATCCAGGTCAGAACAATGTTTTTAGATTAAAATATATGTTTATTTAAATTTAATTATAAAATATATAAATATTAATATAAAAATAATTTCTTAATGAAATGAACAGTGATTCAAGTTTAAATAGATGGGTTCAATAAAAAAGAGGCTTGAATTTAGAATTTAAAATTTTTTCGAATCGTACCCTAGTCCATCTCGTAGACACCTCTAGAACAGACATATAGGTGAAATTTTCCGAAGAATAGTGTTTTCAATTAACTTAGTATTAGAGCACAGATGTGATAACCACTATTATGTTTTACCAGATGCACTAAAAGGTTTGCCTATGTCCTGTGGTGAAGGCATTTTCAGACAAGAACGTCCTAAGGCTTGAACATCTTTTACATTCTGTAAATTGTCAAATAAATATATGTTTGAATGTAGACGTTTATAGTCAGAAGGTTTTGCGCATTTTAGCTGGAAAAGATATAATAGTCTAGCAACAACCATACAGTTTTTAATGTGTTTCAGTACCTAAATTTCTTTTTACTGAAATCATTATCTAATTGATCTGTAGTAGTGGCTTAGCAATGGTAAATTCATATTTCTGAGGAAACATAGAAAAAAATAATTTCCTTTTCTACCTTCTGCAAAAATTATTAAAGTCATATGCCCTTATGGAAGGCAAAAATAATCTCCTCAACTGCTATTCCCTTGTCATACTGTTGTATGAAGGGATGGCTTCCACAGGTGAAATTTATGTTGACAGTAAAAGCATGGTCATCACTCTACCTATGCTTTAGCTCAACGACATATTTAAAAATTAAACATATATCAAATATAAATACTAAAAAAAAAAATTATAGCACCATACCTGTAAAACACGCGAGTCCACCGGCAATAGGCACTATACGCATCAATTATACGCCGCCAGTATTTGTTGTTGGGGCAGCCTCCGAGCCATTAGGGTCTAACCCTACTCTATCCCCTGCTTTGCAAAAAGCCCTGCCTTTTAAGCTGCAAGTGAAGCCCAAGAAATTCTCCCAGAAATATCCTACTTTATTGTGCTTTGCCTAGCCTCAAAAGAATTCGATTTCAGCATGAAAGTTTGTTTTCCTCAATCTATATTGGCACAGACTCTGTTACCTAACAATAATTAAAAAAAAAATAAGCCCTAGAATTGATAAGCTCAGAATTTAAATTCTATTGACTACACTTTTGGAAAATCCATTTTTGTTCATATTATTGTAAGAAAAGAAACTTTCATCGAAAATATTGTAAAATTCTTATAATGATGGAATCTGATTAATAAAATTCTTACCATTGTAATGTAGATAAATCTGAATAATCTACTTTGTAAACTGAACAAGCTTATTTTTTGGAGTCTATCCTTCGATTAATTGGGGTTTCCTAATTTAGCAGTTTTTCTTGTACATCATTTACCCTTCTATTTCTTAATGCCTTCTATTTTTCCTTGCATACAGGAGGACATTGTACCTAGACTAAGTGCAGCATCTATAGCAAGGCTGAGGAATGAAATTCTTTAAACTGTCTGGTAAGCTTGCATTCGTTGAAGGCATAAGCGCTGCTATTGAATTCTTTTATGGCCTAACTGTTTACTGAACAAATCCTGTTCTCTTATCCCCTGCTGTCTCTGAAAGATCAGATGTGAACTCTTCTTGACTCTGAACGAATGGTTTCAGCTATTGTTCAAAGGAGAATGGCTCAAGTGGAAGCAGTTGAGTTTGCTGGTATCATAAATCTTAAACAAGTTGATCCCACGTGCTATCCAAAAGGATTTTTTTAGTTAGGAGTTTATCCCTGATAGCAAAGGAAGTGGCAGCAGTGGTATCAGGGAGGCTGCTTTTCTATTTTATAGAAGAGTTCTTTCTTTCAAACCATCAGTACTCGTGTACCATTGCATAGGCTGAAATTGACTACTTTACCTCGCCGCCCCTTACTTGTCTTTTGAAAGCCAGAACATTCACATAGAGGAGTATCTGTATCACGCATGCTCCCCCACGGATGACAAAATGACCTTCTATCCTCGTCTAGGAATTCCTACCCCTATAAATTGGAGAGGGTAAAAAAGTGGAAGAGTATTCTGCATTGCAAACATATTGAAATTAACATATAAATTTTCCTTCTGAACTTTCATTAATGAGATTTGAAAAAGAAAAAAAAAAGAAAAGCATTTTGAGCAGCTGAAATGCTACAAACCCAATTTGGCATTGACGTTGATGGAAAATTTTCAGAAGTGCTTGCAATTTGCATATTGGCTTCAACTCTCAAATTGTTGGAATTTGAAATTAGCAAACTCTTTTGTTTATTTATGATTTGAAGGTTTTTCTTTTCTTTATTGTTTTTTTCATTTTGATGATGTTGCATTTGCTTTGCAGTCCTAATTTCCTTTTAATTCTTCTCCTTGTCTAAACATTGGTAACCGGCCTAATCCCGGTTCTCTAACCATATTTAACTGCCCTCTTGCCTTTAAATTTTATAATTCTCAGTTTAAATGTTATAATGATAATTTTTTTTGGTTCCTTCTGTGTGGCTAATCCAATGGTATATGTGTATTTATCGAATCTATTCGTATACTTCGAGAGCTGCAAAAATTGGAATTGATATTCTTATTTCTTTCATTTCCTTTCAGTTTTGGAGAGCTTTCTTCCCTATGTTATCTATAACAGAGGAATTCTTGAATTTTATCCATTTCAATATTCTCAACCTGAAACACTGTTAACATCATTGCTTGGATTGTAGAGTTTCCAATGCTGGTAAGGCCGGGGGAACTTTCACGTTCTCAAAGCACTTGTACACATGGGTATGGCAAGGTTATGGGGTGAACTTATCCTGTTTGTTCTTTGAATTTTTTTTTTCCAGTTGTTCAAGAAATTGTTGAATTCTTGTGTGCATGAATGCAACAGCCAGAGGATATTGGGAACACTAACATGCATTAAGGAACTGATCTTTTTCTTATGTATTTTCAATTTAAGTACGCATATTTTGTATTAGAATTGGCTATTCCTTGTCACGTAAAAGTATTCTGGTTTTCCAACCTATGATCTACCTGCAAATTGAAACCTAGTCACAATAAGAACTTAATTGCATTCCTCTGTCGACTTAACAGTTTGAGCGTGGTGGAGAAGGCAGACTGGAAAACTGTTGTCGATTTTGGTCACAAATTCAAAACTGGTTGTCTTATGTGTGAGATGTAGCGAGGAAACTTGCTGATAATAAGTGTTGCACCTATTATCCAGTTGTAGGGGGGTAAAAAAAAGAAATAAACGAAAAATCCCAACCGACCTTAATCCTAAATATTTGGAGTCGGCTACAAGAATCAAGAAAAAAGAAACATTAAAGTCGATGCACCAATCCCCTTGCATGGTCGTAAACATGGCCCCATAAGTAACTTGGGTGTCGGCTTGACTGGTCTTTACAAGGGTACAAATATGACCATATTTAGTCCTTTGCCCTTCTTCATGTTTGTTTGTCATTTGAATTAATTAGGTACACGAACCACTTCTCATTCGGGAGAAGACAAGAAAAGATGGATCATTCGATTTCGATTTGAAAAGTCGAGAGATAAAATTCGAAGTGCAAAGTGCCGCTCTAAAAGCTAAAATCACTGAAAATTTCTTAAAACAGTTTAAACATAATAATTGCATGAAACTTTTGCCGGTTGTCGGAATTATGTTCCACCAAAATTTCAGTACAAAAAAAAAAAAGTCTTCTAGAATTTATATTTAATGAATAGTACATAAATCTATGCCACTTAATTAAAAATAAAATTATTTTATTTATTTTAAAATAAATTGATAGTATTTGATTCATTCATGCATTATCTTGCATTAAACATAAATTCTTTATTTAATACTATAATTAATAATTCATGTGGCAAACATGTACACTAACTTTTACCTAAAAAATGAAATAGAAAAAGAAAAAACTAATGTCTTGGTTAAACTATAATATCTAGCGGCTGCCCTCCACCGTTCTCACTGTTCCTTGTTAATAAAAAACAAATAAATTATTGCAATTTTAAGAGCCGATGTCAATCAATAACTTTAGATTAAGATAAATTTGAGAGACAACTCTACGTTGGATATCCACCCCTCGTTTCCATATGATTCAATTCAGAACCGCCCACATTTTTCTTTTTCTTTGAGAAAGACAAAGAAAAAAATTTACTTTCGTGGGCAAATTGAAGTTGTCAGCTAGTAGCCATGGACCATTTATTCGAGATGCAGGGAGAGCCAAGCCAAGCTATTTTTTTATGATTAATTAATTCAGTGAATGCACGAATTTATTCCTGAACCTCGATTCTTCTATCTGTTCCGAAAACTGTGTGTATCATTAGCCAAAAGACATCCATAGTGCTTTTCTCTTTCTTAACTTTAAATCACTTTGACGATCCGTATCTGCTACGAATTTTAAAGAGGTAAAGATTTAAATATCAGATCAAGCACATAAAAAAGGTTTTATAAATGAATTATCGGATTCCAACACATCTTTCTCTCCAAAAACTCAAAAAAGTTGGAGAGAAGAGAATCATCATTTTTTTCAGCATGAACAAGTTGGAGAGTAATTGAGAGAACTATGGGTTCATTGAACACCAAATTATTCGTTTCCTTACTCTTGATTCGACTTACTTACTAGTCATTTTCCCCTTAATCTTCTATATAATTGCAAGAAGAAATGCAGCTCATTCCAAGTCCTCCACAATCTCTTAGCTATTTTTCACTTCTTTCAAAAAAAAAAAAATAATAATAATACCATGAATGTCAACTATGTAATTGTTTTTTGTTTTATAATTTTTATTATCAAGCCTCACGAAGCTATTGGGCTATCGAATGACTTGAAGCTCAAAGAAAGTCGCTTAACAATGGAGTTTCATCCTCAAGATCACTCTGGAATACCACAAATAGGTTCTAATCCATGTTCTAATATCCCAACTCTTCCTAGTGGTGGCCACTGTGATCATCCTTGACGATGAACTATTTACTTAAGGCTTTGATGCTTTGATATGCTTGTCTCTAACACAACAAATTAAGTTAATGATATCTAGTCTCGCGTTAGTTTCTATGTAATATATATACGTTTCAGTTATTCTTTTCTTTTTATATAAATATATATATTTTCCCAAAGTATTTTGAAGCAAATAAAAAGTGTATATATACGCATATATATCCTTTCTTTTTCTGTGTTTGTGTACCATAAATTTGTGCCGATCATTTACCGTTAAGTTTAATGGTTTGATATTTCCAAATTTATCATTGTTCTTTTTTCGGTTTGAGACTAATTTAGTTTAAGGTTCGTGATTGCTTCTTCTCAAGAGTACACAATATGGAGTTAAATCTTAATTTTCTTCGGTGAATATAAGCATACGCTTCCATTCTTACCACATCCGTTTAAATATTTACTGGTTTAATTTGTACAGCAATTCTTTAATTATTTCCATTATATATATATATATATGTATATATATAAAAGAAATTACTTCGTCTCCAATTTTTGCATTATACAAGTGGAGTTGGTTAGAGTGTACACATATCCTTTTAAGGTAAATTAGAAAAAAAATTCTAATGTTATCAACTCTTTATGTTTTTTTAATAGTAAGTTTGATGCTTGGTTGGAAAGATGCAGAATGAATGAATATCCAGATTTCATCTTTTTTCACCTTAGTCGGTTTTTAGCGTCACTTTTCAAAAAATTATCGATTAAACAAGGCAAAATCAAATTGTGAATTGGTGTTAGAAAATGCATCTTTTTGATAAATAATCAATATCAAACAGTTTAAGCCATTAGGATGGTAGGTATAGGTTCTTAGCTCATGTTTGTAAAATTAATTATTCTTCATTCATGCATGCACGGATGGATGCACATGCACACAGTATCTGTACTTTTATTTTTTTCTATGTTGATGCATGCAAAGGTGAACAAAATGCAATATACTTCAGAATTGCATCTTCAAATATGATTAATATTTAATAAGTAATCACTTGGAAAAACCATTTACATAACATATTCTTTTTCAAAGGATAAGGAAAGCCTTTTTGCTGATCTGTTTATATCTGTGGACAACCAAGAACAAGGAATATATTTCTCTTGGGTTTTTTTAATAGAAAAGTAGAGATTGTAATGTCTTATCTAATTATTTAATTTATTTCTAAAGTAATCGGTTTAAATTTATCTTGAATTAATAAGATGATATAGGACTAATTCGTAAATCTTTTCGAAACAAATTCGATTGAAATTGAGCTAAATTTAAATTTAAAATAAGATTTTTTTTTTTTTTTTGAATTTGAGCTATCATCTTATGGAAAGATGTGTACTCATTTATATGTAGTTTAAGCTAAGCTCATCTTGCGAAGATATTAATCAAAGGTAGAAACTATTATAAAGCGATTTTTATACCACTTTCGCCACTTTTTCCTTGAAGGGGGAGTGAATGATGAGCCATAATTGTCCAAAATAGAAGGTCGAAATCAGGCGGATAGGATGAGGATGGAGAGAAAAGATCGTATGAAAAAATTATGTTATATTAGTATATATTATTTTTTAATATTATATTATATAATTAAAATTTTTAAAAATTATATATTTATTATAAAAATTATTAATAAATTATTAAAATACATATTTTTTATTAAATTATTACATGTAACTGCTCATGCAATCTTTTTTTCTTGTGGGATGAGAACAGAAGAGACCGCTTGGTTTGCACGCCCTGCACTGAACTGGGAGATAGGAGACCGCTAATCCGACATTAAGTGTACGACATGATTGAATTCCGTCGTCCGACACGGAGAACAAGGAAAAGATCCTCCCGATTGCTTTCTTTTTAGGAGGCTAGCCTTTTTTTCCTTTTTTTTTGGGAATGAATCTCCAGTTTGGGGATTCCTGCCACGTTTGCTTCCCCCTCCACTGAAAGGGAAACTACATTGATTTCCTTTCTGGAGAAAAAAGGAAGAAAGATGATGGAGAAACTATGGGTTTTAAAATTTTAAATTAGTGTTTACAAAGACGAGAAACTAAGTGATATCACAATCATTTTAATTGTGAACCTTCCACCTTTTTTTTTTTTTCTTTGTTAACTCTTCACGTCTCAAAATTTGACTCTCATGCTTTGAATGTATATAATATTGATGTATAATATTTTTATTTATAAAAAATTAATTTAAAATATAAAAATAAGAGTATATAATGTTTAAAAAATGGTATATAAAGCATATTGTTCATGAATATTCATGAAAAGAAAATGGGTTGTAATTCATTTCAAATCAAAGTATATATGGAACATGAATTTTACTATACATAAACATCACAACGGTGCCAAAACTCCATTTAAATATGATAAACTAAAATTCAATTTTGATAATATAATAATAATAATAATAATAACGAAGATTATTTCTAATTAATTTAACCATCTGTTTCCTATTTCTTAATAACATTTTTAGCTTTATCTGTCAACTTTCTTTTATAAAGAAAGAAAAATAATATGATTTTAAAAAATAATGAGTAGTTTTTAATTTCATAAAAGAAATTACAAATTATTATATGCCTCATTATTTATTTTTTATTTTTTAAATATATATTAAATATATATAATAATTTTTAAATTTTATTTATAGAGTTAAAAATTTCACTATATATATATATATATGATAATAATTCATAATTGAAATCTTGCTTAAGGAGTAAGGATATTCTTAGATTGTGTTCGGTTCAATAGAACATGAATTCTATTATGAGTTTATTTAATACGCTATCGTAACATGACTATTTGATTTATGAATGGTTATTTTATGAAACAACCGATATGATAGAACAAAAAAGTATTTTAAGAAATTCGAATTCTCTTTATTAAATATTTGAATTTCTTATTATTTTATTTTACTGAATCAAATTATTACTAAAACTATTTTATTTTATTTCTTTATAATCACTATATTACTATAATTATATTTTATTTTAATAAATTAAATATAACATAAAAAAATTAATTATCGAGGAGATATGACGTGGAGAGTTGGACCCGTTCCACTTTGACTCGTGTGGCATGTCGACGTCAGAATCAACTAATCAGCAAAGTCGGTTTTTTTTTTCTTTTGAAATACCATGAGACCTTTTGTCATACTATATTCTAAAAGAATAATAAATTAAAATCAAGGAATAAAAGAATAATAAGAATATATATTATCTTTTAAGAAAAAAATTAAAAATAATTAAAAAATAAATAATACAAGTGATTGTAAGTTTATAAATTATATTAAATGCCAAGAATCTAACTAATTAACTAACCAAAAGCTTTACTTTCGACTTTTCATATTCAAATTCAAAGAGGAATCAAAACTGATTGACCCTTGTAACTTTAAGTCAGCAAACCAGAAAATGAGAAAAAAACCCAATTGAATACAAACCTAATGACATAATCCCAGACATACAAACGCCTTAATGAGAAGAGAACTGCAAGAGAGAAAAACAGAAGACTTCCTTGAGCTTGATGGATTAAAAAAAATGGTCTTAAATAGAAGACGGTAGATTTTGAGTCATCAGCGTCTGGACTAGCTTCCTATGAAAATCGAGTTGAGACGAGAACCTTAGGCCGCTGTGCCTAGCTGATTGGAATTTGATTCATTGGCAGGGTTCAATATTGGATTTGGGTCTTGGGTTTTAAAAACTAAAATGGGTTTAAAAACTTTGTTTGGACTTTAAAAAAGCCCAAAAATGAAAAAGCAAAGAATTGGGTTGGAAAAACAACCTCAAAAGTAACAAAACATGTAGAAACCAATTATATATATCCTATTGAACTATTAGATTTGTCATTTTTAATTGATTCAGTTGATTTATTTATTTTTTAATTATTAATTAAAATATAGATAAATAATTTTTTTAATATGTGTTTTTATAAGTAAAAGATATTTAAAAAATATAAGTAGTTTCTGGAAAAGTATTAAATTTT
>JBBYHO010006350.1:0-13863 GCA_038382025.1 Adansonia gregorii | reverse complement strand
AATTCATAATTAAAGTTTTTTATTTATAAAAATTATTTAATTATAATTTTTTCATATTTATTTTTAGTATTAAATTCGGGTTTGGGTTCAGGTCATTTCGAGTTCGGGCTGATTCGAGTTTGGGTTAATTCGGGTTTGAGCCATTGACTTTTTGATCAAATCGGGTTCAGTTCAGGTTCGGGCTATGGTTTTTTTGGGTGGGTTTTTGGGTTCGGGTTCATTTTGCCACCTTTACTTACTCTTTATCTATAATGCATTTTTTTTCACTCTTGCAATTCAATAAAAAAAAAAAAACCTATTCTTAAAATACAAAATAATAATTAAAATTAAACGACTAAAAATCAAAGATATAGAAAATAAGAAATTAGGAGTGTGAAAGCAAGAGGGAAAAGTGAAATTAATTTGTTAATTATACCTTGCAATTAAGAACATTAATTAAATTTGGCGGTAAGCATGTTTATTCCTTTTAATTTCAAAGCTTAAATTTAGGAGGAAACGCATAAGAATTAATACATGAATAAAAGTTAAAAACGTTAAAAAAAAATTTCAAAGATTAGACTTAAATTTAAGAGGAAATGTATGAGAATGATACCCTAATAAAAGTTACAGAACGATAATGAAAAAAATTCAAAGATTAGGTCAGCATTTATTCTTCTAATGGGGAGATAGAGATCAAGACAACGTTGAAAACGACAAATTTAACCCTTTTTATTTTAATAGGGAGCTGAAAATATTTTATATATATATATAGATTAATTCATTGAGGAAGCTTAGCCGCAGCTATTCTTTTCTCCTCAGAAAAAAGGTTATATGAAAAAAAACGTTTACAATATATATATATTTATTTATTTATGTGTTAACTAATAATGTTTAGAAATCGCAATGTTTATTCAGTGGCTTGGTCCTCAACCAGTACATATGCCTTCCGTAAATAGCAATGAAAGTACATATGCCTTTCTTCTGCAAATAGCAATGAAGACACGGGAATGCTTGCTGACGTGGAGGTGAATTTCTTTCCACGAATGATGTCCTTGGAATCTAAAAGATTAAGAGGGGTTAAAAAAGAGGGATAGTGTTGGTGTCTCAAGCATGAATTTGGCACAAGCTACTGCTCATAATCGTAAACATTGAAGGCAAAAAAAGAGTTGATGGTCCAGTGAGGGCAGGCCCTCTAAGCCATTTTGAGTCCCTAGTGGACCCAGCTTGTAATTCTTCCACCGCCAACAGCGGAAGGTCTTAGCTGTTCTGAGAACCAGCCTCACGCAGTACCCTCCACTGTTGAAGTCACGACGTTAGGGGAGTTTTCATTCAAGTTAAACATAGCTCAACTCCTTGGGCATAGAACCGGCAAACCTGAGCTTAAACCACGCAAAGATTCAACTCAAAGAACAATGTCTGCGTTCCATCACCTCCGTGCCCCAACATAGACTACAAGCTTGCGTTACGAAGCTCAGCGTACAGTGCACCAGGTAATTGAATATATAAGGAATTAGCAGTTGTTACGACTGGTCGATGTGCGATTCTCTCTCTTCCCAGGGTGCCTCTTATTGAGGTAGGTGACGAGTTTGTGAATTTGTTGGAAGCTTAAAATAAAAATTTGAGTGAAGTCAAATGATATGTTTTATATCATTTATAAATCGAAGCTCCTGTTTCATGAATCTTTGGAGGATTAATTAAAAGGAAATTAATCTTGAAAAAATTACAGTCTAACCTCAAAATAGACTACTTTTTTCCTCCTCTATGTTTTGTCTTCATTGTAAGGAATATGTACAGATATCTTTTTGCGTGAATATAGAACATGCCAAATGTTTTACGCAATAATTTTATGAGAATAAAAGAAACGTCTTATATTTCACATCTATTGAACTTTGTCTCAAACTATCCCTATTTCCAGATTTACGTGAATTAATAAATTACCGATAGAAAACAGCTTCAAGGCTCAAAAGATTGCTTGCCCATTTACATTGGCGCGGTGAACCGCGCTTTTTAACTTTAAAAACCGTATCAACAACAATTTAAAAGCAGATTAAGAAATGTTGGTGCTTGAAAATGAACAGTTTAAAAAACGAACAAGATGCGGTGAAACATAATATTTAATTTCAAACATTGTATCAACCACAATTTAAAAGCAGATTAAGAAATATTGGGGCTTGACAATGAATAGTTTAAAAAATATATATTTAAAACGATCAAGCAATTTAACTTGTAGTTACACGTGCTCAAAAGTCTGGCTATCTGTCTAGGCCTGAAACTTATTTGATATTTGAGATAATTTGGACAAAAATATTAAATTCGAAAATGGGTTTGGGTAAAAAAAAATTAAGTCAAATTAAAAAATGGGCTAAGCCTTGGCTCCAACTTCAAAGGCTTAAGGCCAACTCGTTTTATTATTACATAATAAATATTAAATTTATATATTACGTAATTTTTACCATATAAAATACATATATGTAATATTATAGTATAGACATTAAAATTAGGTTAGATAATTTATATTTTATACTTAATAAAAGAAAAATATTAAATTGATAAAAATTAAAATTTAAAAAATATATATTTGTTTTAAAAAATAAGTTATAAAAAATATAATATATGTGAGATTAAATGAGCTTAAATTATTTATTTACAAATATTGACGAGCTTGGATAAAATTTGCAGTCCATATTTAGCTAGGTTGGTTTAAATAAACATATTTGATGTTATTATTATACTTCAGCCCAACCCAAACTTGATCTAATCCGACCCATGAGCATCTCTACTTGCAGCGAACTGCTGAGCATATCTAAACTGCTGAGCATACTTAGATAGAGAATACCACTTCCAAATTACATCATTTTATGTTGGAAAAAGGGTGAAAAGTCTATTACAGTATAGGATATTACTTCATAGAGCATAATTTGTTATTAGTTTACAATTATTTCATCTTCCGAAATGATCCTATCTATTGAAAAAGAGTGGAATCATTCTTTAATTTCTTAAAAAATATGATTGTACTTCCCATATATGTTCAGTGTTTGATTCTTCCATTAAGGAAAAAAAGTGAAAATTTTGCAATAATTTTGTTGCATATAAAGATAATAATGTTTTCATGGTGGTAAGAATGTTTAAAGGTGGGGAATATGTGAATGTAAATTTATAGAGAGAGAAAGGAAGAATTTATTTATGTTTGTTTGAAATTAATCTAATTTTATATATTTTTATAATTTTTTTAAATAATTTATATTTATTTAATTCGATCATTATTTAACGCTCTATGTATATATATCGTACATATTAAATTTCGACTAAATTAAAATATTGAGATATAAAAAAATTTTAATTATTAAATATATAGTAGAAAGATGCTATTATCGATCGATGTCAAAAACAGTCCTCTACCTAAAACATATTATCACGGACCAGAGTCCAAACTTGCTGCCTCATTCCCAAACCGTTTAGTAAGCGTTACTTGACAAATATGAAAATTTTTTTATCTTGCTTCTGCCCCCATATCCGATCCTCATTTATATAATTACAAATAATAATAATTCAAATATTATACATAAAATGTCAATCAAATAAATTAACGAAAAGAACAATATAACTTGATAAATTTAATATGAAATTAGATAAGAGTAAATATGATAAGTATAATAGGTAAAATAATACGAATGAGTGTAGTATCCAATTCATCTTACAACATAAGAAAAAAACAAAGCAGATGATAAATTCTCATTTGCTTAGATTATGCATAAAAATGTCAATGAAAAAACACAAGGCAAATTGCATGAAGTTAGCGTTTTATAGTAGATAAAATTATAGATAAGACATACAAAATTTTACTGATATCAAAGTCAAATTTTGATATTTTTACACCAAAGTCAAACTGTTTGTCAAGATTACAGTGCATGGTTAATACTAAAAGCTTCATACGCTCGGAATTATGTTCCTGCACTTAAACCTTATAAAACAAAGATAGCTAAGTATTACAATGCATGATGGCTGATAACTATTGGTGTTGGTCCAAGTGTTGCTGACATAATTAACATTTAAACCTCCGAAGCTCATTTCCCTAAAAACACAACTATTAGTAATTGGTATTTTACATTGGAGGCAAGCATGATGCTTATTGTCCTTTTTCCTATTTTGTCACAGTCTATTTCTTTTAATTCTTCATTATGGAAATTGATTTATGAGTTGATGAATTAATTCTTCGTTATTTTAACTCCTTGCTTGGTCTAGTGAAATGATTTGGCTACCAATCTAAAAACGAATTGTTTTTTTTTTGTATTTATCTTTTTTCTAGTTTTAATAAAGACCAAAGAGTGTTAATCGTGGGGCTGATTGAGTTGGAATCAACGTCTCATGGAAATTTGCTTTTGGGGATTAAATGTGAATCTTGCAACTTCTACGTTTGTTGTATTGTTCGTGAGCAAATGTTGCTATACTTTTGTGTTAGAAAATAGAGCATTTTTTGCTTTGGTTTTTAACACAAAAATAGAGCAACGTTGCTTCGTTTTAAAAACCGAAACACAGCAGACACTGTTCTATTTTAAAACACACAATCAGAGCCTATTTTAAAAGAAAAATGGAGAAGAAAAAAAGATACATAAGAAGAAGAAGAAGAAGAAAGGACTAGAGAGCAGAGAGTAGAACCAAAGAAAAATTTTTTAGGAAGGGCATACCTTTTCTAGAGTCTGGACTTCAGTAGAGAACAACCAGGCGTCAAAGTATTCTGATGGCTGACGTTTGAATTTATTCAAACTAATGAAATTGGTAGCTAGGTTTATGTTTAAAGAAACTTGAGAATAAATATGGTATGGTAAGTTTTAACTTTCAACTTTTTTAAAAAAAAAAAAAATTGAAGTTTTGTGAGGCATGTTTTTTCTGCACTTGGGTTTGCGACAAAAGGCAAAATAAAACGTAGTAAGTGCACACCTACTTCAAGACACTTAAATTGGGTATCTATAAAGCGAAATCTTGTTCTAGCGTTGCTTTTGGGGGCTTAGGCATGTCTAGGCGAATGCCGTAATAGCACTGATTTCATGTGCAACAAAATGAATTTATTTAAGAAACAACACATGGGTTGACATAAAGGGAATTGGCACTGGCAAGTTAAGCATGTTTGGTAGATCACTAATCCTAAATAATATTTTATTTGCTCCCAAAATACGGCGAAAATTGGTTTCTAGACTTATTCTTCTTAACTATGGTTTTAATTTGAGCTTCTCCTGTATTAGTGTTGATTCGTTTTTAAAAATAAATCATTATAAATTTAGATATTTAGCGAATGATTTTATAATATTGGATATTGGTTACGTTTCCTGTTTAATAATCTTAATTACATCTTTTGATGATGCAACTATTGATTTGAAGAGTTGGCATGCTAAACTATGTCATTTTGGACAAAATAGAATGCATAGATTAATCGAAGAAGGATTATTAGGCCTTATTAAAAAGTTAAAATATCAAAATATGAAAATTATTTAGCCGAAAAAATGATAAAAACCCATTTGATAAAAGGACGATCCAATTTTCCATTAGCTGGGGAAGAACCGGATCGAACATGAAAGAAAACGACTACCGAAGGCAGTCTAGTGCAATTTTATTTTTGAACGAGTGATATATCTTTGGCCGAGTATGTTTTGCAGAGAAAACTGCTAGAAGGTCGTTTACATGTTTTCTAAGCAATAACACAAAAGCAAAAGAACTTTAGGGAGAGAAGGTAGAATAGAGGAAACATAACCAGGCTGAAAAGAATAACAAAAAATAGAGTAAGTTTCTCTAAGCAAAATTCTCATAAAACCATATTCTACAACAAGGATCTAGGGTGTCAAAATTGAACAATTTCCATTTTATGGTTTTGTTCATAATAATGAATCAAATCATTCATCTTCAAAAAGTTGTAAATTCATTATTTTTAATTTCATAATTTGTTATGTAGATTATTTATGTTATTAATCATTATTATTTTATTTATAATTTTTCGTCCAACAGAATATAACGCAGGATGTCATTAAATTCGTGTGAAATAATGCTCACAATTGCTAATAAAAGGAAGTTGGAAAAGGTATGAAATACTTTGAGTTGAAGCCGTTGTCCAAGATCCAAACTGTCTTTGCTTTAAATAAAGTTCTAATTGCGGTTATAAATCCAGCCTTTTTTCATAAATAGATTGCTTCTAAAGTTCAATTATTTTTTCCCCAAACACAGAGTTCATTTGGATAATACATTACAAATTGAAAGCAAGACCAAGAACACACAACTAAAAGTGAAAAAGGAAAGGAAGATTTTGAGCTGACAATGATTTTTTGGCATAGCAATCGACAAGTTTTTGACAGAAGAGTCGATTAGGGATTTATGCGACAGTCGCAGACGCTTTTTACTAGTGTTATGTTTATTATGGTTGCGGATTAATGTGGACGATCATAATATCACTTTGCAACGACTTCTAAATCCCTGACTCTGACCAAGACACAAAGAAAATAAATTCACCATGTACTTATTTATTCATATTTATGTGGATGGTGACGACTCAAAATCCTTTGCAGGCTTTCCTGCTTCAGCCATACTTTTTTTCTCTTTAGTAATGACGAGCAAATAATGCTCAAGAGCTTCCCTTTCTGGACCTGGAACCTTAGCCTCTTCCACCAGACCCTGCCCCTGATCCAGCATAGCATTCAGATGCTGAACCGGCTTGTGACCCTGCTCCTGAGCCTGAACCAGAACTTGAACTTGTTGAAGATGAGCTAGAACTAGAACTGGAATGAGACCCAGAGAAAGCACCTGCTCCGGGGCCGGAGCCATTTCCATCAATGCCCAAACTAACCCCAGTCCCTCCCAGGCCTAGGCCGAGGCCTTTTCGTGCCACTTGGCTTTCGGAAACAGTGGCACAGGTTGAAACTAGCAAGGCAAGAAGTGCTAAACACTTCCAATATTTGGCCATTGTTCCAACCTTAGAGTATCCAAAATGATCAAACAAGAAACTAGACGATAGATATATGGGAGAGGAAGAATGAAGGTATCATTGAGTGTGAAAGCTATTTATAGCATTGGATGTAGCTGGTAGTGGAGGATAGTGCATGACAAGTATTTAAGCGTGTAGACAGTAGCAAAGATACGAGTGGGGAGTTGCATGTGCTTGGCTTTTTTGCGACATGACAACATTAGATATAGTTATGGACGAATGTGATACAAGAAAATAATTAAAAATATAATATTATAAGAATATATAAATATTTTAAAATTTATATAATATAAATTATTAAATTATTAAAATTTATATAAATATAAAATATTTTAAATACTGATATAACACAATAAAAATATATATTATTAATAATATAAAGATAATATAAATATATGAGTTATCTGATCTACTTTATCGTCGAGAGACTTGATGTGAACAATTTTCTGAAATCTGGTTGAACCAAAAGTGTTGGTGGCTGGAAAGGCGGAGTAGTGGCGATTCATGGTCATGAAGAAGGTACCGACCCATGAAATTCATCCCCGTTAACTAGAGTAGAGAATGATTGGCTTATATACGGCTAGCTTTATATTACTAATATAATAAATTTGTTCCTTAAACATGGTATAAACATGCGGATGAATTAAATAATAAAATATATTTATATATGGGTGAAAATTAAAATAAGAAAAGGAGCACATTAGACTTATTTAAAGGTTGAATAATCAGTTCAAGATTTGTTCCATATTTGGTTGAATTCAGATTTTACTTTTAGTGATTCAATTTGGTCTAACTTTGAAACACCTCTACCACTTCAAAGTTACAACTGATTCAACTCGACTATAAACATTTTGAAACACCTCTAACTAAATATAACAAAGAATTCAATATTTAGAGTATTTAAAAGGTTTGAGCCAAGTTGAAGATGAATGGATGAAATATTGCTAAAACAGATAAGATGCAACTTCTCCGAGATGTAGACATTAGCAGCAGGAAGATTTGAGTGGTGACCCCAAAAGGTGTGATTAATTACTCCATATGAGATACTTGTAAGACCACTAAAGCACGAATTCCACATACTAGGCTTAATGGCTTTTCTAATGCGTTGAAAGACAGAATCGGTGTATACGTTGGATATCAATAAGTCTATAAGTGTGTATATATATGAAATACGTATATCAATATGTAGGTTGTCGTATGTAGATACAAGGTGTATAAATATAATGCATGATTGATATTCTAGATGAACGAACAATTGTTCTTATACTTCTCACTTAAAGAGGAAGATAATCTTATTTAGATAAGATATTCTATTAGGAATTTAAAATTAATTATCCAATTTGAATTTCAAAATTATCATCTAAAATTTTAAATTTTAAATTTATAAAGTGTTTCAAAAGATAACTAAAATTTTAAAATCATACATTATGCAATTGTGTTGAAAAATAAAATTAGGAAGTGATTAATAAATATTTGAAAATGAAAATAGAGTAAGAGAATTGGAATGCAATCCACTAAACTACTAGTAGCAATTTTCTAGGAGGCAGATGCACTAAATAAAATTTTCTTTGAGAATTGTTTTTTTTTTTTTACAAAGAGGATTATAGTTTAAGGATAAAAATAATACCAACATTAGGATTTAAATTCCAAATCTTTTAGACGTCACCTATTAAGGGTGACTGTATGAATCAACTAAGTTAAACTCTTAATTCTTCTTTAAGAATCATTTGATAAACATAAGTTACCATAGTTAAATGGAATATGGTGTGTCAATTGCAAAGCTCTAGAGAGCTAGCCAGGAATCGAACAACTTTTAATATGAATAAACAATTGTTAGCACAAAGTTTGAATGGATCCTAAAGAAATGAGACTTAGTATTTGTTAACTTTAAGTTTGAATGGACCTTAGAGTCTAATGCTTTGTTCACATACATGGACAAGAATTTGTCCCAGTAAAGATATTGTTAAGAAGGGTTTTGGCAAGTTAATTGGTTTAAATTTTCTCTCAATTTCTTTTTATGTAATTGGCATGGTGCGAAAATAATTGCTGAAATTTACAATTTCAATCGCGCTCAAGTTACTTGAAGTGGGCCAACAATTTCTTGATTAAGTGCTAAGATACTTGTAATGGTATGAAAGTTTGGGTTTAAGATCTTGCATCCCCATACCAACCCTAAATTACATATATAAACAGAGACAAGACTGGTTGAGTTAATTTTTTTTGGCATAAAGGAGACTTTAATTGAAAAGGGTTGTAAATACTAAATATTTAAACCCAAACTTAATGGATATCACTTCTTAAAGATAACTATATGAACCACCCGAAGCAAGTTGTAGGTTCTGGTTGAGTTAATTTGCTACCCATGGATGTTACCAAATTTTTTTTTTAGTTTACCTTTTACCAAGTAAAGAGGATCGAGTTATCTGGATAGCCTCTCCTAATGGCATGTTTCTAATTTGCATTACCTATAAAGATTGTTCTGGAGATCCCAGCAAAATAAGATTATTGTGGAGACCGATGGATTTGATTTATGCTGGAAAAATAATGTGTGGAAATTGGATTTACCTCTTAAACTTTAACATTTTTTATGCCTTGTGGCTCATAAGTCATGACAAAATTTAAACCAAAGTGGCATGTCTTAAGTTGCATATCTCGATGTTTGCTTGGAACTATTGGAATTGAATGGTTTTTCTTGGCCCTTTAATATTTATATATAAATCCTATTTTAGCTATGTGACCATGAATGCATGGACTACTATAAAAGCAATGTTGCATGAAAAGATAGTAGTGGATCAAATATCTGTATTTTTTTTTGTACTATTGGAATTTGAATTTAAATTCGAATAAATTCTTAAAATCCAAAGTTGAATTAAATAAAATTATCTACCGAATGTTCAAATCCACTAAAAATTTGAATTCAGTAAATCGCTAATCTTAGAAGCTAATATTCAATTATTTACGTGAGCATGAATTTTTGCATTTTACAATAAAAGGATAATTGACTCAGATATTTGAATTTGTTGTACCCTATGTAGAAATTAAACAAAAAATCAATACTACTCAAGAAATAAACAAAACTGTATTTCAAGAAAAAATGATATTGCATAATTTGAAATAAAAAAAATAATTTGTAGAATTAAAATACAAGTAACAAGAAATGTATTACCGAAAACATTTGATGGAGACTAAATTGATTAAGTTAAACTAGAAACTCTAACCTTAAAATGATTATTGCTTGCCTTTTGGGTGCTCAACAATTTTTGTGCAATTTATCTCTTAGGTGATGGAGATCAACTTGCACAAACACCTATTTCCAACCATGCTTATGATCCTTTGCAAGGAATTAAAGGTCCAATGACTAGGGCAAAGACTAAATGCATGGAGTAAGCTTTGCAAGGACTAAACATGGAAAGGCAAGCAAATGAGGCTGTTCAAAATGAATCAGATAAATTACCGAGATTGATCACTTTTCTACATTGTGTTGAGGCTAAAAAGAAAGACGAATAAAGCTTGGAGCCCAATTCACATGTCCAAATGAATAGAGCTCAATTTGTATGTATTCATGAGCCTATGGATTAGGATTTTAGATTTTTTTGATTTGTTTACTTTTCATTTTTTAATTTGTTTAGATAATTCCTAATTAGATTATGATAAGGAGTAGACTAGATCTTTATTGATTAGGATTGTGTTTAGGATTTTAAGTTGCTTAGATAAGTCCTAATCAGATTAGGATTAGAAATAAACTTTTTCTTATTGATTAGGATTTCCTAGTTCAGTTAGGGCTTTACAGATTTTTGGCCTATATAAGGGAGTCTTATTCATGTAATTCAGCAGATTTGAATAGAAAAAAATACTTGAGACTTTCTTCACTTTGTAAAAACTTCTTCTTTGTTCTTTAAACAAGAACTCAATCTGATCTTATCGGAGTAACTTGTGGCAATCAAAATTGTTATAACTTTGGTTCTAATAAGCAAGTTTGATTAGGGTCAAGTTCTCTTTGCTTGACTTTGAAGATGATCCTAGGGTTCTAATTCCATCCAATCTGGTTTTATTTGTGTTTTCATTCTAAGGTTTGCATTATTTGGCATCAGAGCTTTGGTTATTGAAAATCGGTGTAATCTATCTTTTAATCTCATAATTTCATTATTTTTTTCTATTATAGTTCGTGCTTCCACCATCCAAAAAAAAGCAAAAAAAACAAAAAAAACGAAAGCAAAAAAAAAAGAGAGTGTGTTCTAGTGTTATATCCCTTTTTCCATCTTAAAAAAAGATTGTTATTAGATCTTTATATTCATATCATATAAAGAACTCTTTGTTCATCTTCATTAATTTCTCTTCTCTTGATATTTCTTGCTGATTTTGTTTCCTTTCATAATTCTTGTTGATTTCACTTCCTTGTTGATCTGATTAATCAAAGTTATAATAACTTTATTGTTGCTTGCTATTTTGGTAAGATCATTTGTAAAGTTCTTTTTAAAGGGCTCGTAAGGGGAAGTTAAGTGGTAAAAGGCAAGAGAGGTGAGAATATCATAGAGAAAAGCCAAAATTGAGTAAAACACGAGTGGTTAAGTAACTAATCTTGAGTGTAAACACGTAAGGGAGTGTGTGAGAAAAACCAATCTATTTTTATTCCTAACAAATTTTGTAGGTTTAAAACATGAGTAGTGGAGGAGATAATGCTAAAACCGATATCAAGTTATTTGTGAAGGCTATCCAAGACCAATTCAAGCTTTTGAACATGAGGTTTGATAATTTAGACTCCCTATCAAATCCTAGACCATATAAAAAACAAACGGTTGAGGAGAAGGAAGAGGAATCTTATTATGACCAGAGTAATTCTCGAAAAGGTAAAAAGGCTGTTTTAAAACAAGATAGCAATTTAGGTAGTATTAAGATGAAAATCCCTACCTTCTAAGAGAAAAATGACCCTGAATTATACTTAGAGTGCGAGAGAAAGGTAGAACATGATTTTTATTCTCATAATTACTCTGAGGAGAAGAAGGTTAAACTAGTAGCAGTTGAGTTCACAAATTATGCTAGTATTTGGTGGGATCAATTTGTGATTAATAGGCATAGAAATGGTGAGAGATCTATTCGATCATGGGAAGAAATAAAGGTAGTGATGAGAAAGAGGTTCATACCTAGCCATTACTAAAGGGATGATATAGAAAGTTGCAAAGGCTGACTCAAGGATCCATGAATGTAGAGGATTACTACAAAGAGATGGAGATAGCCATGATTCAAACCAATATAGAGGAATACCGTGAGGCAACTATGGCTAGATTCATTAGTAGTTTGAATAAATAGATAGCTGATATGGTGGAATTGCATCATTATGTGGAGATGAAAGACTTATTGTATAAAGCTATCAAGGTGGAAAGGCAAATAGAGTCTAAAGGCACTTCCAAATATGGTTCAACTTCTAGCTCTTTGTGGAAGTCAAATTGGAAAAACAACAAAGCTACCACAAAACCCAAAGAAGATGCAAAGATAAAGGATTCAATTACATTCTCAAAGGTAAAACCAAAACTAAATCATCTTCTAAATCATGTAATATCAAGTGTTTCAGGTGTCAAGGATTTGGGTATATTACTTTTCAATGCCTAAATAAAAGGGCTATTATTGTTATGGATAATGGTGATATATAAAAGCATAAGTTTGAGTGATAATGAAATGCCACCATTAGAGGATTATAGTGATGTTGACATTAAACAACCCTTGCGTGGAGATATGCTCATTACCAGGCATGCTCTTAGCATACAACCTAAGGAAAATAGTGATGAAATACAACATGAACACATCTTTCATACTAGGTGCCTGTGAATCAAAAGGTATGTAGCATGATTATGATAGTGGCAATTGCACTAATGTTGCTAGTACTTTAATGGTTGAAAAGCTAAAGCTACCTACATTAAAGCATACAAGATTGTATAAGTTGTAATGGTTGAATGATTGTGGAGAAGTTAAGGTGACAAAGTAAGTGTTAGTTGCATTCTCTATTAGCAACTACAAGGATGAGGTTCTTTGTGATATTGCACAAATGCATGCTGGTCATCTACTCTTGGGGCATCCATGGTAGTTCGATAGGAAGGTTACTCATGATGGGTACAAGAACATATATATTTTCGTAATAAATAACAGAGTTATTGTATTAACTCCTCCCAAACCATTGAAGGCATATGAGGACCAAATTAGGATAGCTAAAGAGTGCAAGATGAAAGAAAAGAAAATTAGTGCACGAGAAAAAGAAAAGAGTGATATAAAAAGTAAGTGTGTGCAAGAAAGTAAAGAAAGCATCATAGTGTGCCATGAGAAAGAAAATTCAGAATGTGGTGAGCAAAATAGAGACAAAAATAAAAGAGTTAGTGCTTTTGCAAATAAAAGTGAGATTAAAAGTGCTATGTTGACAAGGCAGTAACTACTTGTATTTATACAAAGATGTTTATTTCTCAACTAACTATCTTAACCCTTCTTTGCCTAGTGTGGTTGTTTCTTTGTTACAGGAATCTGCGGATTTATTTCCTAAGGGATTACCTCTTTTAAGAGGTATTGAGCATCAAATAGACTTAATTTCTAGTTCATTAATCCTTAATAGACCAGCATATAGAGCCAATCCTGAGAAGACAAAAGAGATTCAAAGGCAAGTGGATGAGTCAGTGCAAAAGGGATTCATAAAAGAGAGTCTTAACCAATGTTCAGTTCTTATGATTTTGGTGCCAAAGAAAGATGGAAAATGGCGCATGTGTGTTGATTGTCGAGCCATCAATAAAATCACTGTAAAGTATAGATATCCTATTCCTAGGTTAGATGATATGCTTGATGAATTACATGATTTGTGTATGTTTTCTAAAATTGATTTAAAGAATGGCTATTATCAAATTTGCATGAAAGAAGGTGATGAATGGAAAACTGCTTTT
>JBBYHO010006297.1:117526-130540 GCA_038382025.1 Adansonia gregorii | reverse complement strand
TTAAAAAATATTCTCTCTTTGCTATTTTTGTAGCTCTGTTTAGACCCATCTTAAAACCCTTTTAAAACTTCCTATTTCCCTCATTTCACACTCTAAACTCCCCTTCATTAATACCATAACCAAAAGCTTTTTCTCTTTATTCCATTCTTGCTAATCAATAGCAAAGTGAGGGAAGAAAGTGAGCTCAAAGTTGAAGTTATTTCTGCTCAAAGGCAAGGCTAAGGTTTAAGGCTTTTTTGTATATTTCCATCATTTTCCATTTATTTTCTGCTTTTCATCATTTGCATCATCATAGTGAGCCATTCATGTTACCATGACATTGTTAGGATTCTTATCATTATTGTGGCCTTAGTTCTAGTAATTCTCAGATTTTTATGACTTTTTTGATATTTTGATGTTGCTTAGATAGCCAAAAAAGCCATGCTTCTGTTTGCCACCAAAACAGTCCCTGTTCATGCACTTTTGCTATGCTTCCTTCATTTTCACATGTTTATTTTTTGTTTAAATGTTTATTCTAGCATATTTTGAGTATGACCATGCATTTTGTTGCATCTCTAGCATGTTTTGATTGATTAAATGTTGATTTATCATGGTATTGTGAATGCTCATTCATGTTTGATGTTCCCCCTTTATTTAGTTTATTATGTGTTTAGTGAAATGTCTCTATGATGCTTGCAAAAATCTATTTAAAAAAAACCCAAGTTAAGTCTATGCTACCTTAAATAAATAAAGATTAGCATAGATATAATGTTTTTACTAATTGGTCCTCTAATCTTAGGGAAAATCAAGCTTTCCATGTTTGGATTTATTACAAAATGAGGTTAAACATTTTGATTTTTAAAATAAAACATCCTCTTTTACTCATTCTAAAGTGTTTGTGCTTTGATTTTGAGGTTTGATACTACTTACTCAATGGCTTGGTTAAAGGGCTATTTCATCATCCCAAACTACTCTTAGATGGTCCAAATGAGCAAGTGAATCCACTTTCATTGTCCTTCTTTCTCAAGAACATTTGGATGTTTGTAATCCAAGCCTCATTCTAGGAAACCCAAAAAATAAAAACTCCCTATTTTGCTCTAATAGCATTGTAGTCACGATTTGAAATATCTCTTTTAAACCTTAAATAATTTTTATGAATTTTATAATATTTTTCCCTAAAATAGAATCAAATTAAGTTTCCAACAATATCTTGTCTGCCTTTTGATCATTTCGGATGAGGAAGTTATGATTTTTCAAACCAATGTTGTCTGGAACTCCTGGACTCAGCTATTTGCGTTTTATTTAGGCCATTTTAGCCTACCAACTGATTTTTTTGGATTTTGAAAATATTTTTCCTAAAACTATGTGAAATTACCATTCTTAAAATGTATCATTTTTAATCTAACGATTCTAAATGAGTCTGAATTGATTTTCAAAATTCATTATAGTTTTTCCTTGCATTCGCTGCTAGTGTGAAAGCAAACTCAACTTTAGAAATTAGTTCCATCTATAAGTGACTTTCTAGGATTTTTAGGATATTTATCCTTAATCGAGTTACCTTTTCAACGATACCTTATTTGGCCCTTGGAGCCTATAAATGAACTTGGAATAAATTCAAAAAGGTAAATAGCGCGAAGTTACCCTTATTTATTTGTGCTTAAGAAAATTAATTAAATTTGTCGAAACCATATTTTTAGGCATTTGAATACCTCAAAGTGAATTCTAGTAACTCTTCTATTGAGTTACAAACTACAACATGAGTCGCATTAGGCTTGGATCAAGGCCCAAAATTTTTATTGTGTCTTTTGTTTCAAATTACTAATTTTACGTAAAAAATCCATATTTTCACCAAAAACATGTCATTTTCCAAAGATTATTAAAGTTTTATCTTTGAGTTCTAATGCCATTTTTTGAGGGGATACTTTAACCTCACTTTTTCAAATATCACTTAAAACCTAAATTTTCACTCATTCGAACATCCCTGAGCCTTTTAATCAGATCCTTCTTTATTTGCACCTCAACCAACCACCTAGCCCAATGCATCTCAAAATTATCATTTCGATTATTCCTCAATAATCGAAAACAATTATGAGATACATCTTGACCATCCCTCTTTTACTATGCTTTTATATGTTTATTTTTATGCAATATTTATTATATTTTTTCCTCTTACTAACATATTTCTATTTTTGAAGTGTCCATTTTGCATTCATATTTCTAAATTGTTTTTAAAAATTACAAGGCAATGTCTCATGTTTATATCTCTCCAATGCTTGACATGGAATATCCGATATTCAAAAATTAAATTTAAAGATCATTTTTTATTCCAAAATCTCTATGTTCCCCACTTTTCTCGGGCACATATGAGATCCAAATTTTCTTTGAAACCTAGTTTATCATTTTATACAAAATTCAATCATAAAAAGGGATTATATCAAAATAATGACAGGTCAAAATTAAGAAAACTGAAACCAATGTAAGACATAGCTAATAGGTACTGATTTTAGGCATTGTGGGGATATTAGTACTTCCTTATGCATAAACAACTTCCAAACCCAACCAATGAATCTCTAGACCTTTTAGACCTTGGAATAGATGTTTCGAGTTATACAACTCAAAATCTTGATTTCAATAGGCATCCAATCATGCCTAGCCTAAATGATTGATGGTAATTCCAAGTTTTCGGCCACTTCGTGGTGACTGTCCAAGAGTAGTTGGATGAGCAATTCATTTAATGGTTCTCCTCTTTATTTTCATATCATAATGCCTAGTCCAAATCTCAATCAAGGGATATCTTAAAGGCACACTTTTAAGTCATGTGTGTTATTCTGAATGATCAGGTAGGGCTATGTTAAAATAGCTTGGCAACTCCATAAGGTATAAGTTAGAGAGTTAGGCCTACAACTATCCATGTCCTACTTGGTTCTCAATTCCCTTGATTTTTAATCATTATTTGACTATAATCCCCTTTTATTTTTGCCTACTAACATTTTATTTTTCATGATCTTTGTCATGTGATCATTAAGGACTATTTGTTTGATAAGTATGGGAATAAGAAGGTAGACAAAAGGTTTGATTATTTTCCTAACACATACTGTGCACATGCTTTTGCATTAGGTTCTCACTAAACTCTATACTAGGATTAGAGTTCCAAATATTAAAAGTAAATAAGCTATCATGCCTTCATGAGTAATCTTCTACATAGGCATAGCAAGAACTTTGGGGGTATAAATTACTTATGTCTGTCATGAGTAACCCTCAGCATTTGCATAGGGAAATATATCCACTGACTTAAACCCATTCTACTAAGCCTATGATGGGCTTAGGATCAAGATACCTTGGTTGTCCTTATTGAATGAAGGAGTGATTTGGATACTAATTTAGATGTCAACTTAAATTTCATGTGAATCCTATAAGCTAAACCATGTCAAACCATACCCATATGCTACTAGAAAAGCCCAAAGAATAGGAACACTCAGAGAAACATCTTTTACCTTTACTCTTATGTATCATAGATATGTAAGTGATAATGAACGAACATTGTTACCTATAGTTGTCATGTCATGCCTCAAGAGACATCTTATGTCTATTTTTTTCCCTTGCGGCATGCCATTATGCTATCCAATCCATGGCTAACCTTTCTCAATAAATGGGTAGTGATAAACAAATGGCATCACCTACAAGGCCCCATATCGCCTTAAAAAAAGTCATATCCAACCTGAATAAGCTATTATAGTATTTGAACGATGTCACAACATGGCCTGGATAGGTATCCTGACCAGCCAAACATTAAAAAATGGGTATACCCCTTATTCCTCTCTCTATATATATGTATATCAGTATTTTTTTATTTTTAAGGCCCTATCATTATTATTGTAATTTTTTTAATGTCTACGGATAGAATTGTTGGAATAAATTAGTCACTTAACTTAACCCTTATATTCATTATAAAATGACCACTTTTCTTGAAGTTGCCACTAATCTATTTTGGCTTAGTGAGATTGGTCACCTACGGAGTTTATATTTCGAGGGTGACAAAACCCTTAAAAACAAACTCCAAGGTCTGCAAAAATACCAAAGATTACTTAAAAGGGTCCAAGAGTTGGTTACAATAACGAGTAAAGATTGATCCCTTTTATGAGAAAATCATGTAATTGGTACGTTATTAATCATGTGTTAACTTAAAATTTGATTTCTATTTAGTTTCAAAATAATTCCTATACATCAAAATAAAAAATTTATAGAACAAATTTTTTATTTTGCATGAGAAAATCATGCTTTCAATATTGTTAAAAATTAAAATATCTTTTGTACCTTACCAAAAGAGTAGAGCAACATGAAAGTTTTAATTATTGTCTTTCACACCCTATCGGAGAACCAAAAGAATATGAAAGGTTTTATTTTTGAAAATATCTTTTGTACCTTACCAAAAGACTAAAGGAATGCAAAAGGTTTTATTTTTATGAAATTAATAAAAAATCTTGTTTTTCTCATTTTCAAAAAAGATATCTCGTTATTAAAATAATTTAATAGAACTCCTCTCATATACTAGGAGACATTTTATGAACCACTTTAACCCAGAGTCATTGTCTTATTTTTAAAAAATCCAATTCTTTTGAGAAAGAATAAAACTTATCCTAAGCCCCCTGAAGTACAATAAAATATCTTGTAAGCCCAAAGGCCTTGATTTTAATGTAAATTGCTAAAATGTCCTTAAATTTTGCATTTGACATAGAAGTATTTTGGTAACCCTAAAGGACTAATAACTTCATAGACAAATGAACTCATTTCTACTATGCACCTTGGACATATAAGTATCTCGGTTATCATATAGGACTTGGTTTTAATATAAATTACTAAAATACCTTTGATGTAGGAGTATCTTGGCAACCTCAAAAGACTTGATATATGATAAAAGGGAGAACTTATCGTTAATATGTACCTTCAACATAAAAGTATCCAAGTGATCACATAAGTCTCAATTTGAAGGCAAATAACTAAAATACCCTTAAGGTGTATCTTTAATGTGAAAGTACCCTAGAACCTAGAGGGCTCGAATATATTATGATATAGCAATTAAACCTTAAATGGATAATTTTGACATCAAATTTGACCTAAAATGTAAAATTATTAATAAGTAGCTAAACTTTCCAAAATTGCATTTGCATTTGACCTAAAATGCAAAATTATTAATAAGTACCTAAACTTTCCATAATTACATTTTAAGGCCAAAATGGCTAAAAGTGCTAGAAACTCTTAAAATAACAAAAATACCCTACATGGGTAATTTGATGTTGGAAAGACCATTTTGACCTTAAATGCTAAATGCTAGGCTTTACTAAATAGTCTTTAAACTTTTCTACCTTTGCAATTTAGCCCTTATATGACCTAAAACATGAGATTAAACATCAAACACATCAAAGTCAACATAAAAATCATGTCAAAATAATAAGGCAAGTTCGACCAAGTACCTTTGGCCTTGGAACAATTTTTTAATTTTTACAAATAAGGTCCTAAACTTTTTAACTTTGCACAAAATCCTTTAAAATGTTAAAATGCATGAAATTATATTTAAACATGTCAAAATACATAAAAGCACCCCTAAAAGTCTCAACATGATTCGACCAAGCTTGGATGAGCATGGAAAAATTTTTGCAATTTTTGCAATTTTTGCAATTTAGTCGCTAGATTTTCCATAATTACAAAATAGCCTAAAAATCAAAACATCACAAAACCATCCAAGTTTGGTTTGGCCAAGCATGGAAGTACCCTTTTAAGTTTTACAAAAATTTGGGAAAACTATGTTTAAGCCTTCACAAATTTCAAATTTTGCAAAATGATCCAAAAAACCATGAAATCAAGTATAAAAATTATCCAAAGGCCTTAATCATTTTTGGCCAGCCCTCATAAACAACCAAAAATAAGATTTGTTTTATATATCTTCATGAATATCAATATAAATATATGCTCTAATTTTAAATATTCAAGAAATTATGAAAAATAATAAACATATCAACATGTTTTATCAACAATCAACATGAAAATACCAAGGAAAAATAGCACAAAAATATATACATGTGAAAATAATATCTTTTCTACCAACAAATACAAATCATCTTGATGAAAATCAACTTACTGCTAACAAAAGTCAAATATAACAACAAAATTAAGGAACTTTAATTGTGGCTTTCAGACTTGGTCTTTCAACATGGATCAAAATCCATGAGCATAGGTGATCATAAACTCATTAAAAGGATGAATTATGCATGAAACCAACAAAAATCAAGAGTTTTCCAAGTGAATTGACCTAAAACGCTTGAAAAAAACTTGAAAAAATAATTTTTTTTAATGATTTTCGCTTATGGAAGCACTAAGCTCTATATAAAAACATCTTCCCTATATTTATAAGGGGGAGGTTGGCCAAGAGGGGATGAAATCCCTCTTGGTTAAATGGCCACCTTTCTTTTTTCTTTTTCATTTGATTTTGATCCATTTTAATGAAATTCCTAAGGATTAGATAAGAATTAATTATTGTTTTTGTCTTTTCCTACATAATATCATGCCTTAGTCATCAAGATAATTCTAAAGGTTCATAATGATCATGACAAGATAAGGAAAAAATTTTAATTTAGATAAAAAATAAGTTATATGGATTAAATTATAACAAATTAAAAATCATGCATTCAAGAAATAAAAATTTCCCATAGTAAATTTAATTAAAATTTTATTCAAAATCAAATTGTTGGGCTTGTTAGAAAATAAGGGCTTAGTAGGCTTGTTGGGAAGGTAAGGGGCTTGTTGGGCCTGTTATATCTCCTCATCACCTAGTCAGCAAACGTGATCCACTTCAAGGGATATGCATTGGAGGATAGTTAGATAATTTCCATCTCTACGTTAATAGGTAAGTTTGATTGCCATTGAACTTTTACTCACCCAAGAGTCCCAGATAAAGTGGAACTTCTATTAAGGCCTATATAAAAGGTAACATCAGCATTTCTGAGGTACGAGTTACTAGAATTCTTTTATCCTCTCATTGTTCTTTATTCATAGCTTCATTACTGACTTAAGCATCAGAGTGTCTCCCTAGAGTTCAACTCTGGGTCTCTCTCGTCTTTGCTACTTTGCAGGTTTCCTCCTCAACATCTCTATCGTTGCATTAACAATTGGTGTTAACTTAGGGAATGAAACGCTCTCATGGCTTAGCAATAATCATGATCCTTTTGTTAATATAAAGAAGAGCCTAGTGACTTAAGTGACTGACTCTACTCCTGTCACTCAAACCCTTTTAACGACGAATCAAGCACTTATGTGGTCTCTGACCAACCCTGCGATGCCTTATTCTATGGCAATAAAAGGACTTTTCTCTATGGCTATGACCATAGTACCTATTCCACCTAACTTTCTATATGTTATCCCTTATTTTTAGACATTTTTCACACTAAATCCTTGGCCTCAACCATCAAATTACTTTCAGAATCTCTTAACCTCCCACTCACCATTACCATAACAAAAGCTTGCCATGCCAGATCCTAATACTTTTGCTCTAAAAGGCCCATCATCCCCTAGTGCTATCATTATTGGAATAACCATTCCCAACATATCTACTATCAACTAGCTAGCTACCGGTTGATTTAGCAAACTTGTCTATAGCAAGCATATCTTTAGCGTTATATCCAACGATGACAACTTTGTCTCAGGTCGATTTGCAAGGCCATTATCTTGCTCAATTCCAAGCATTGGCTAGTCAGATGGCAACTCAGCAAACTTTCACCAAACAACAACATCAGAAAGAATTAGCAGCCCAATAGGCCATCATTCAACAACAGCAACAGCAAATTAATCAGCATTTACAAACGTAGACTGATCATCAAAATCAGTTGCATGGCAGGTCTGATACTAGAGATTATAGTCCAAGTGCTAGATACCACAGCCTGAGCATAAGAAATTAACAAACAAATCAGGAAAGTGATAAAGTCCAAGAGTGTTCATATTATGCACCTGATGGCGATCCATACAAGAAACAAGAAAATACGGATCACCATGTCCAAGATTCCTTATTAGCTAATCAAGTAACAGCCTTTTGAAAAAACATTAAAAACTTAAGACAACTAAAGAATGATGATTAGGAATGTTAAAAACTGAGCATAATCCTTTATCCTTGGTTATTCGCCAGGTACTAATTCCTAATAAGATTAAGCTCCCACTAGATACGTATGATGGTAAGATAGACCTAGCTAATCATTTGAATCACTTTTAGGCATTTCATAATCTCTAAGATATTCCTAATGCCATTCAATGCAGGATATTGGCAACGACTATACATGGGCTTGTGCAAACTTGGTGGTATTCTTTAAAGCCATGGTTTATCATAAATTTTGATCAATTTGGACAGTAATTCCTAGCTTATTTTAGCAGTTGCAAAATAGCAGTTAACCTGATGGCTTTTAAGCAAAACCCAGAAGAAACTCTTCAGGAATATGTTAAGCGCTTTAACGTGACTACACTAGAGGTCAAAGATCTTAATGATGAATAGGCCATCCTAGCGCTCATCTCGAGGGATAATTGTAAAGTATGCCTTGATTGAAGCCTAGCTAGTAAAGCTATATCAGCTTTACGAGAAAGATAAAAATACATCAACGTTAAAGATATTGAAATTGAAAATTATAAATTTGAATGCTTTGATCAAGACTGACGGGGAGATCACTTTGGGCAAAGTTTGAGAAAAGGAGAACAGTTCCCTGAAAAGGTAAAATGGATAATCTTCAGGATAGTAAACCTGGATTGACAACAAATCAAGCCCAAATAGCTAGAAAGAAAGATTGGGCTCCTCTATACAACAAATATGACCCCTTAACACTAGCAAGATATAGGTTCCGCATGCCATAATGAGGGATGGCTTGGTAGAGCAACCCTTACTTATGAGGGCAAATAAAAGCCATAGGATCCTTCAAAAGCACTATGAGTTCCATGATGATGATGGCCATATAGTAGAGAATGCGTTAACTTTAAAAATGCTATTGAAGCATTAATCCAAAAAGAAAAGATCAAGTAGTTTATGAAGAAAAATAATGAAGAGCCATCTCAATAACCAAACCATCATTCAGATAAGGTAGTAGGGAAATACCCAATCATAGGAATAATTAATGTGATTATCGGGGGTAATGAAGGTTCGACAACCAGTAAGCCCAAGAGGAAGTTGCACCTCTAATCTGTAATGGCCGTAGATACATATTTAAAAAAGATGAAACAAGATAACTAGAGGCAAGGTTCAATGATGATGATGATGACTTGGTTACTAATAATAGGAATAACCTGATAGTAGTATCAGCTATCATAGTAAATAACCGAGTAGACTAAATCTTGATTGATAATGGTAGTGCAATAGAGATTCTCTAATGGGATGCATTTCAAAAATAGGGTATAGAGACAATGGCCTACATCTTTCACTACCAATATATGGATTCGCCAACTAACCTATACTAGTAAAAAGCTCCATCACTTTACCAATCACTTTTGGCGATGGAGAACATGCTACCACAGTGATGGTTAACTTTCTAGTGGTTGATTAGCCATCAGCATATAATGTCATCCTTGGATGACCTGCCACAAATAAATCAAAATTAATTACAGCTGTGTATTATCTTAGCATTAAATTTTCCATATCAATGGGAGTGGGATACATGAAAGTCAACTAGGTGATTGCTCGACTCTGGCACTTGATATCCAATGAAATGACCAGGAAAGCTCAAAGCACTACCGATGAACATTCGAAAGCTCTAGCAGGAAATACATTGATAATGAACATGATAACACCAACCAACCTAAAGGACTTAACTCTCAAGAGTCTAAATATTAGAGATGATTTCTACCATTAAAAACCTCAACCAGCCAAGGAGATAACACGATATTGTTGTGCTATCAAACATTGACTTGTCCACAACAATTAAAAGTTTGCTAGAACTAACGGCCAAGAATGACTTGATTAATTTTTTTATCACTCTATGTAGACATTTTTGCCTTGTCAACTATGGATATGTGAGGTATTAATGCAAACATGATCATGCACACACTAAATGTCAATCCTTGAGCTAAACCAGTTAAATAAAAAAAAGAGAAGGTTAACCATCGAAAGGATTAAGGCAATCGAGAAAGAAATAAATAAACTCTTGGCTACTGGTATATATGGGAAGTAATGTACCCTAAATGGCTAGCCAATATGGTGATGGTTAAAAAGTCAAATGGAAAATAGAGGATGTGCATTGACTTTATTGACCTTAATAAGGTGTGCCCTAAAAAATGTTTCTCTTTACCAACAATAGATCACCTTATTAATTCCTTCGTAGGTCATCGGTTCTTTTTTTATGGATGCCTGTTCTAGATACAATTAAATAAGAATGAATCCATAAGATGAAGCCAAAACATCTTTCATCATAAAAAATGGAATTTTTTCCTATAAAATCATTCCCTTCGGGCTTAAAAATATAGGGGCAACATATTATTGTCTGGTGAATAAGTTTACTAAAAATTTGATTAAGCGATCCATGGAAGTCTATGCCGATGTTATGCTTGTAAAAAGTACATCGATTGAACAGCATATAGTTGATCTAAAAAAAACCTTCAAAATCTTATAAAGGTATAATATGAAATTGAATTCGACAAAGTGCACATTTAGAGTAGATACAGGAAAGTTTTTAGGCCTTATGGTATCATCCAGGGGAATCGAAGCAAACCTAGAAAAAAATAAAATCTATATTAGAGATGATGCCTTCAAAGTTGTACAATGACTGACAGAAAGAGTCACTGCATTTAACTGCTTTGTTTTAAAGCTAACTAATTGGTGTCTCTCTTTGTTCAAGCTGTTAAAAACAGCTACCTACTATAAATGGATAAAGGAATGCCAAATTGCATTCGATGAATTAAAATGTTACCTATGATCACCACTATGGTTAGCTAGCCCTCCACCTAGTGCATGCCTATTTGTGTATCTGACCGCATTAGACATAACAGTAGTAGCTATCTTAGTAACAAAAAAAGAAGGGCTCAATGACTACTCTACTACGTCAGTAGGGCACTCTAAACTAGCGAGGTCAATTACATAAAGATAAAAAAACTCATTTATGCACTTGTTATAGCCACCAGAAGGCTACAATAATATTTCTAGATGCATCATATCATTGTACTAATATATTATCCTATAAAGACTTGCTACAAAAAGTCAATTTTATTGAAAGAATTATTCGATATAGCATAGAATTAAGTGAATTCAAAATAACTTACAGTCCTAGAAAGATAACCAAAGCACAAGCATGAGTAGACTTCATCGCTGAATGCTATTTCTCATACCTCGTTAAACCTTCAAACATCATCGAAAGAACATCGTCACTGACAAACAGAGATGAAAAACTCAATAGCCAGACAAAAGGCATATGGAAGCATTATGCTGATGGATCATTAGGAAAAGAAAAATCAAAAGTAGAGGTACTCCTTGTTAACCCTAGTAGCCATGAATGGCACTATGCCTTGTCCTTCTAATTTGTAGCTCAAAACAATACAGCAGAGCGTGAAGCATTAATAGTAAGGATTAAATTTGCTAAAAGTTTAAATGCCGCCTGCTTGGAAGTTTATACTGACTCCCAATTAGTAGCAGATCAAATTAATAGAGAGTATAAAGTCAAAAACCAAACCTTAGTTAAATATCATTAAATGGTATCGAATTTCACCAAAACCTTTGATTACATTGCTTTTAAAAAATACCCTATGAACAAAATCGTAAGGCTGATAATATATCTAAAATGGTGAATAGTATGGAAATTGATCATAAGGATGAATTCTTATTTAATCCATTGGATCGCCAGCCAATGATTGACATATTTTTAAAATAAACACGAACAACGAAAATAACTGAATGAAAGAATTGAAGGCTTTTGTCCAAGAAAACATCATGCTGAACACCCCATTATGAAAAAGACATCTTGGAAAGAAGGCATCCAAGTAGGGAATATTTAATGGGATTTTGTATTAAAAGTCCTTCACTTACCCTTGACTCAGATGCTTATCCTAAGTGAAGCAGACTTTGTGTTAAGGGAAATCCACATAGGTGTTTGCAAAAATCATTTAAGTGGAAAGACACTTACACAAAAAACCCTCAGGCAAGGGTATTTCTGGCCAGCAATGAGGAAAGATGCCACCAATTTAGTCTAAAGGTGTGACAAGTGTCAACGTTTTGCTAAAATTCCAAGATAACCTATAAAAGCACTCAAACAAATTTTTAACCTCTAGCTTTTTTGCATATAGGGCATTGACATATTTGGCACATTCCCACCAGCCATTGGGTAGTGTAAATATTTGGTTGTCGCATGCGATTACTTCATAAAATGGGTTAAAGCAAAACTTATAGCCATAATAATAGCCTAAACCATGGAAAGCTTTATCTGGAGACATATCATATGCTGATTTAGAATTCTCAATGTTATAGTAGCAGATAATGGGAAACAACTATCTACCGACAAATTAAAAAGATTTTTGCACAAGGTTTCACATTAACTTAATACATAGGTCAATAGCACACCCACAATTTGATGGCTAAGTAGAGGCCATGAATAGAAACATACTTTAAACGCTTAAGAAGAGATTAGACGATGTAAAAGGTGTATGGGTAGATAAGACACCTGAAATATTATAGGCTATAAGAACTACTAAATGTCAGGTGACTGGAGCCACATTATTCAACCTTGTGTATGGTTGTGAGATAGTTATCCCAGCAAAGATCGGGATTCACAACATTAGGAGAGCCTTTACCGACCTAACATTAAATGAATCTTATCTTAAGGCAAACTTGGATCTACTTAAAAAAAAGTAGAGAGGATGCCATGGCACGTATGGCGATTAGAGCACACCAAGTGTAAAAATACTATAATAGAATAATGAAACATATACAGTTTCAAGTAAGTGATCTGGTCCTAAAAGCTTATGAGATAAATCAACCAATAGGTGAAAGAAAAAAGCTATCCCTCAGCTAGCAAGGACCTTATAAGT
>JBBYHO010006297.1:69848-93163 GCA_038382025.1 Adansonia gregorii | reverse complement strand
GTGTCAACATTCAAGGCATCGCAGGTTATAATCCAAGACATTATCGAGGGCATTTAGAGGAGCATAGATAAATCCCTCACCATTAAAAGGAGTAGTTAAATGCATTGTTTGCATAAATGTATCAACATAGAGCCCTTATTTATTGATACAGGACCCCCATGTCATCACATTTTCAAAATTTTGCTATTTATGTCAATACAAAAGGGTAAGGTATCGATACTTAAGTGATGTATCAATACATGAGCCATGGTATAGATATGGGCTTATGTCATAGCTAAAATTATGATTTTTGGCCAACATGTATCGATTTATAGAGTGATGGTATTGATACAACATGTTTTTTTATTGATACAAAGTTCATAATATCGATATATTCTGGGTTTTTTGCCTAGATATATCGATACAAAATACATTATATCGATAAATAATGTTGTCTTGGTTGAATTTAAAACATTTTTTTTACCTTTTATACCATTAAAACCTAAATTTGGTCATGACTTTAACTTCAAAAATCATCCAATATCAAACATAATTTCCTATAAATCATGTGGATTTAAGTTTTAGGCTTTAAGCATTGCATTAACACATTTTTAAAAGGTCTATTAAGGGTAGCATAAGGGTATTTCATGAGAAAATCTAATTTAATAAAGGGAAAGGTTACTCATTTGATTAGCTTATGCATGGCTTTGTTTGTCTGCAAGAATAAAGATTAACCAATTAAATGTTAAAAGCTTGCACCTTGCTACAATGACTCACCATGTTGTACACTACAAATGTCTCAAATTCATATTTTTCAAGCTTATTTTAATGGCTGAAATGTGGTCCTATATACTCTATTTTCTCATGCTCAACCAAAGGAATAAGAAAATTATTAGCTTAGCATCTAAAAACATTCTCTCCTTGCTATGCCCATAGCTCTTCTTAGACCTATCCTAAAACCCTTTTAAAACCTCCCATTTCCTTGATTTTCACCTTCAAACTCCATTCCATTAATACCATAACCAAAAAGCTCTTTCTTTTTATTCCTTATTGCCAAGTAATAGCAAAAAGAGGGAAAAAAATGAGCTCAAAGTTAAAGTTATATTCTACTCAAAATTAAGGTTAAGGTTTAAGGCTTCTTGGTATATTTTCCATCCATTCTCTATTTAGTTTCTATTTTTCATCATTTGCATCATCTTAACATGTCATCAATGTTACCATGACCTCGTTAGGATTTTTATGCATTATTATGGCTTTAGTTATGGTAGTTCTAGGATTTTTATGACTTTCTTAATGTTTAGATGTTGCTAGGATGACTAAAAATGCCATGCTTCTGTCTGGTACCAAAATAGCACTTGTCATGCTTTTTTCTATGCATCACTCATTTTCACATGTTCATTTTAGGTTTAAATGTTCATTCTAACATATTTTGAGTGTGACAATTCATTCTGTTTCATCTCTAGCATGTTTTGATTTATTAAATGTTGATTTATGTGTTGTTTCAAATGCTTATTCATGTTTGATGTTCCCACTTTATTTAGTTTATCATATTTCTATTGAAATGTCTCTATAATACCTGCAAGAATCTTTTTTTTCAAAAAAAAACTAAGTTAAATCAATGTTATGTTTAATAAATCAAGATTGACATTGATTTAATGTTCTCATAAATTAGTCCTCCAATCATAGGGAAAATCAAGCTTTCTATATCCAGATTCATTGTTAAATAAGGTTAAATATTTTGATGTTCAAAATAAAACCTCATTTTTTTACTTGTTCTAAAATGTTTGTGCCTTGATTTTGAGGTCTAAACCCTCTTAACTAATGACTTAGTTAATGGGTTGTTTCATTGTCTCAAACTATTCTTGAATTATGTGAATAAGCTTGTGAATCCACTTTCATTAACTCTCTTTGTCACAGATGTCACGATGTGACCTAGGTAAGTGCTGATCAGTCCAACTTAAAATTACAAATGTATCCATTGTTTCTAAATAAATATCTATCTATAATTATTTTTTTTATTTTTAGGGGTCCATATCTTCATTAATATTATTTTTCATACTTGGGGATCGAATTTTTGAGATGAATAGCTCACTCGACTTCTCCAAATAATCGTTACGAAATGACCATTAATTTTGGAGTCACCACCAATCTTATTTTAGCCAAGTGAGATTGGAAACCTGCCAGAGTTTATATTTTTAATGGTTATAAAACCCCTGAAAACAAACTCTAAGGTCTGCGCTCATACTAGAATCGCATGAGAGGGTCAGATAGTCAATTACAATCACAAGTAAGAATTGACCTTCTCATGATGTCCGATAATTGGTACCTTATTAGTCGTGTGTTAACTTAAATTTTGATTTTTATTTGGTTCCAAGATTTGATATTTAATTATAATTCCCATAATATGAGTTTATATTTTCAAGGGTTATAAAACCCCTAAAAACAAACTCTAAGGTCTGTGCTCATACTAGAAATCGCATAAAAGGGTCCGATAGTCGGTTTCAATCACAAGTAAGAATCAATTTCTCGTGATACCCGATAATCGGTACTTCATTAGTCGTGTGTTAACTTAAATTTTGATTTTTATTTGGTTCCAAGATTTGATATTTGATTATAATTCCCATAATATTTTATTATAAAAATTTATTATTTTGAGAAAGTCAGGTTTTAATGCTTCTAGAAATCACAAAATTATTTGTACCCTTCCAGGGAACAAAATGGACACGAATTCTCTATCATATCTCGCTGGAGAACCATGTGGAATACAAAAGGTTTCATTTTCCCAAAATTGAAAAATCTTGACTTCCTATTTGAAAAGGATATCTCGCTATTAAAATAATTTATAAAATTCCTAGCATATTTTTGTAAGAATCCTATGTATTAATTTAACTAAGAGACACTGCCTCATTTATAAAAATAATTTTATTATTAAAAAATACAAAATTTATGACCTAGAAATGGCCTAATATGATGAACATATTCTTAATATATACTTTCGATGTGAAAGCATCCTAGTACTCATATAAGATATGGTTCAAATATAAAATTATAAAAATACCCTTGAGGTATACCTTCTACTTGAAAGTATCCCAATAACCCCTAAAAAACTCGAAAGTGATTAAAAAAGGGCGAACCTATCCTAAATATGCATTTTTAGCCTAAAAGCATCCTAATGCTTATCTAAGACTAGACTCGAAGAAAAATTACAAAAATGCTCTTAAGGTATACCTTCGATATGAAAGTATCCTAGGAACACTAATGGACCTTAAATGATCTAGAAAGACTAAACTAATCCTAAAAATTCACCTTCAGCATAAAAGCATACCAATAAAAATTACCAAAATGCTCTTAAGGTATAACTTTGACATGAAGGTATCCTGATAACCCTAATGAGCACCAAAATAATGAAAAGTAGATCAATTTAGTCTAAATGGAAAACCTAAAATTTTAAGTTTGACTTAAAATGCAAAATTTACAATCAGGCCCTTAAATTTTTGAAAATTACATTTCGTATCCTTTGGAAGACCAAACAAATACGAAAAGTTTTAAAAATTTCTATACCTCTATGGAAGACCATAAAATAATAGAAATCTTTAAAAATGGTAAAATGTCCATTTTACCCCCTAAATATGAACATTTGCTAATAGTCCCTAAACATTATAAAATTTTCATTTTAGTGCCTACATAATAAGATAACCTAAAAAATAATAAAAATCACATGCAAATATATATGAAAAATATAGCAAAATACCAACAAAGATTCGGCCAAACACCTTGGCCTAAAAAATATATATATTTCTAGAATTTACAAAATAAACCCCTAAACTTTGTAAAATTATATTTCAACCCCTATCTAATAAAATATCACAAAACACCACTAAGTCATCGAATCAGCAAAGAATCAAAAAGAAAACATGGCACAAATATGTACAAAGGTTCGGCCAAACACATATGGCCATAAAGTATCAGTTTTCATATTTTGCAATCTAGTCCTTAAACTCCCTAAAATTGCAAAATAACTCTTAAAGTGTTAAAAATGCCTAAATCGTGTTCATAAATAGATAAATCAAAATTTTTAAGGCCCATAGAGCCTTCGACCAAACCAAGAATTGCCTAAAGAAGTTTCTACAAGTTTTGCAATTTAGCCTTTATGTTTACTAACATTATAAAATAACCTAAAAAATTAAAACAAATTAAGAAAACATAAAATCATGATAAGAACAAGCACAAAATCATCAGCCATAAAGTTTATTGGATTCTACCAAAGAAAAAAAATCAAATATAAATATGTTTTGATACATGAAATCATAAAGATAGAAATAAACATTGTATAAATTAATATTACCATGCTTAAATATTAAAAAATAAAAATAAAGATACAAGTCTGTTTAATCATATATTGACATGAAAACATTAAAAGAATAACAACATAAACACCAACATATATACAACAAGATCAAAATCTCAACAACAAATATTTTATTAAAAAATCAATATGTAGCTAAAAAAACAAGAATAACAACCAATATCTCATATATATTTTTTCACCATGTTTAGCCTTTCAACATGGATGAGAATCCATGAGCCTTAACATAGTTTTTGAATCATAAATAAGAAAAGAAATGAATGAAGATGAAGAAAAAACTACGGATTAACCATTTTACCTTGAATAAATTAAAAACTCAAATAAACTATATATTTTTTATTGATTTTTTTTTCAACCAAGAAAACCAAAAGCTCACCTCTTGAACAATTCTCCTCCTATTTATATGGGGGATAATCGGCCAAGAAGGAATCAAATTCTTCTTGGTTGATTTAGCCATTGCAAATTTCATCTTTTTTAATTAATTAATTATTTTTTATTTTATTCATTAAATTGCATCAAAAGATGGAGTGCATGAAATTGACTTGAAATTAGAGGTCATTCACAAATATTTTGACATGATTATTTTGATAATATCAAGTAATATATAATTAGAAACCAACTAAATTGGTTAAGGGAAAAGTTGGAATTAACTAGACTAGTTTCCATTAAATTAGTAGAAAATAACTAATAACTAAAATAAAATTAAAATGATAATAATAAAATTAAAAAATTAATAATTATAAATAAAATTTTAAAATGAAATAATGAAAAAAACTAATTGTAACTCCAAAAGTCATAAAATTATATGATAAAAATCTTTTCAGATAAAAGTTGATATAAATAAAAAATTTAAAACTCATCAAATTAATTAAGTTTTCAAAAACCGATTTAATGTCAATTTAATAAGAATATTTGATGAATTTTAAGAGTTAATAAACTGAAAACAGTCCCCTTAGAAACGGTAAAAATTTAGAAAAACAAATATAAAACTCAAAAAATAAAATAAATTTTTCAAAACTAATTTAACAATAATTAAATAATAATATTTAAAGAATTTTAAAAATTATAAACTCAAAAAAATCTTATCGAAAAAATTTACAAAATAGAAAATTATGTACCTCAATAACAAGAAAAATTCTAAAACTTATAAAATAAATGAAATTTTTAAAAAATAATTTAATAGTAACAATAATATTTGAAGAATTTTAAAAATTATAAAATCATAAAAATCTTGATGAAAAAATTTATGGAATGGAAAACTCCATATTTTGATAATAGAAAAAATTCTAAAACTCGTAAAATAAATTAAATTTTGAAAACCTGAAATAATAGGAACTAAATGATACTATTTGAAGAATTTTAAAAATTATAAACTAAGAAAAATCTTTCTAAAAAAGTTTGCAAAGTGAAAAACTTCATATTTTAGAAAAAAAAAATTCTAAAAGAAATTGCAAAACTCATAAAATAAAATGAATTTTTTAAAACTGATTTAATATGATTTAAACAATAATAGTTGAAGAATTTTAAAAATTATAAACTCAGAATATCTTATCAAAAAAGTTTACGAATTAGCAAAATTTTATGTTTTGGAAACAAAAAAAATCCTAAAACTTATAACAAATAAATGAAATTTAAAAAATTGATTAAAATAATGGTTAGATGTGAATATTTAAAGAATTTTGAAATTCAAAGTGAAGAAATGGCCACCAAAAAATTTTACAGACAAAAGGAAAACTCGTATTGTAAAACTAAGAAATTTTTTTAAAAAATACATTGAAACTTAGATAAAATAAATTAAATGAAACATATTACTCAAGGTATTAGTTTATAAAGTGGTAAAGATGAAATCCGAAATCTAAAATAATTTCACTCGAGAAAAATTCATAAGCATGATGTTCACAGTATTATAAGAAATTCAAAATAAATTACTAAAATGATAAACTCCTTGTGGTATAAAATGGCAATACAAATTTTTCCTTGATTATTTTTTATTTTTTGGAGTGCATACTAACATAAATACCACATAGGGTATCAGAAAAAATATGCGATGGTCAACTTTCCAATTTTAATGAAAAATTCTTAAAAATGGAAGTTTGACTGTAGTAACATCCGTGGAAACACATTTCAAAATTTTACAAGTATAAAATTAAAAGTTAATTATTTTACCTTTACATTCGTATTTTTTATTCGAGATTTGCTCTTCATGACCTTTGAAATGGTGCTAATTTTATCACGTGCACCTGCGATTATTTAAGCACATTTAAATAGGTCTTGAATTTGTACATTTCCCTAAGGAAAATTTACCTTCACCGAGACAAATGCGTAATTTTGTATCTCAAATATTTTTGGATTGATAGGGAAGGGGGGTCGAACAAAATTAGGATTCTATAACATACATTTGGACTTTTGTAACCCAAGCCTAGTTCTAAGAAACCCAAAAAAATCCCTATTTTGCTCTAGTGGCACTGTAGTCATGAGTAGGAAAATTATTTTCAAACCTTACAAGTTTTAATATTTTCTGAACATGATTCCAAAATGTCTTGTTTGCCCTTGGAGAGGGAGTTATGATTTTTAAAACCAATGCTATCTGAAATATCAAGAATAAATGATTATTGTTCTATTTGAATGATTTTTTTGGACTTTTAAAATAGTTTTCCCAAAAATTAAGTGAATTTCCCTTTCTAGAAAGGTATCTTCTATAATTTAATGATTCTAAATGAGTTTAGAGTGATTTTTCAAAATTCATTACACCCTTTCCCTGCAACTGCTGCTAGGATAGAAGTAAACTCAACTTTAAAAATTAATTCCACCTAAAAAACAATTTTTTAAGATTTTAATGATATTTTTCTCTTCTCCTTCGTCAAGTTACCTTTTCAATGTACCTATTTGCCCTCAAAGCCTTTGAATGAACCCAAAATAGATTCGAAAAATTGGATAGCGCAATGCTATCCCTTTTTTTTGACCTCAAGAAAATTAATTGAATTTGTTTGAACCATTTTTGCTCGGCATTTGAATGTCCTGAAATGAATTCGAGTAACTCTTTCTATGGAGTAATAAACCATAACACGAGTCCCATTAGGCTTGTATTAAGGCCTAAAATTTTTTATTTTGTCTTTTTTTCAAATTACTGATTTTAAGCCAAAAAAATCCATATTTTCACCAAAAACACATCATTTTCCAAAAATTGCAAAAATTTTCATCTTTAGAGATACTCTAACCTTATTTTCTATAGGGATATTCCAATCTCGTTTTTAAAAATTTCACTCAAAACTTAAATTTTCTCTCTCCTAGACATCTTCAAGCTTTTTAATCAAAACCTCATTTTTTTACACCTCAAGTGACCATTGAGTCCAAACGCGTCTTAAAACTGTCATCTTGGTTATTCCTCAATAAGTAAAGATAATGACAAGATACATTTCGACTGTTCCTTCTATTCTACGCTTTTATGTGTTTACTTGTATGCAATATTTATTATATTCTTTTTCATCTTATTAACTTATTCCCCTTTTATGGTGTCTATTTTACATTCATATTTCTAAGTTGTTTTTAAAAATTACAAGGCAATGTTTATGTCAATATCTCTTTAGTACTTGACACAGAATATTTGAATCACTATGTTTCCCATGTTTCCCAAGTGCATATAAGATTCAAATTTTCTTTAAAACTCTGGTTTATCATTTTATACAAAATTCATGCACCAAAAGGAGATTATATCAAAATAATGATAAGTTAAAATCGAGGAAACTGAAACTAATGTAAAATATAGGTAATAGTATCGATTTTGAGCATTATTAGGATGTTAGTACTTCTCGGCATGTAATCAACTTTCGAATCCAACTGACTAATAGACTATGTAGAATTTGGAATTGGTGTCTTAATTTTGTAACTAGGAATATCGATTTCAATAAGCATTCAATCATGCGTAGGCCAAATGATCAGTGGCAGCCCCAAGTATTTGACCACTTCATGGTGGCCATCCAAGATTAGTTGGATGAATAATTCATCTGATGGTCCTCCTACTAACTTTTATCTCATCACACCTAATCTAAATCCCAATCAAGAGATATCTTAAAGGCATACTTTTCAGTTGATGTGTCATTCCAAGTGATCAAGTAGAGGCATGTCACATTCCGATGGTGTTATAAAAATATCTCTTGTAACTAATTTACTATATTCCTATGCAAATTGAATTAAAAGAAACTCAATAAGCCTAGATTCTAATTTGGTTATATATGGCAAGGTTTTATATCATCCTAATAATTAAATATGAAACATATGTCACCAATCCAGGTCTAAGCATAAAATTCTCTTTTCCAACTTCATTAAGGTTACTTGTCACCATATGCTTATCCTTAAAATTTGAATGATCCAAAAGGCATAGCGTGCATGACTTAAAAAATGTACGATGGTGGTGGTGGTCGAGCCTTTAATTTATCCCTTGATCGAAATTTGGATTACGTGTAGTAATATGAAAGAGAGAGAAAGATAAGTTACGAATCGCTCATCCAACTAGTCTCAAGTGTCCACCACAAAGTGGCCATAAACTTGGTATCCCTATTGATCATTTTGGGCTAGGCAAGATCGGATGCCTATTGAAAACAATATTTTGATTTATGAAACTCTTAACATCGATCTTAAGGTCTACAATGTCTAGAGATTCGTTGGTTAGGTTCAAGAGTTAGTTATGGATGGAAAAGGATTAGCATCCCTATAACAGCTAAAATTGGTCCTTACTAACTATATCTCACTTCAGTTTTGGTTTAATGACTTCCATTTGGTCATTATTTAGATATAATCCTCTTTTACGCATGAAGTATTATGGAAATGTAAATCCAGGTTTTGAAAAAAATTTTACATCACCTATGAAACGAAAGTATGAAAAACAAAGGGACTTTTTTATGAAAATAATTTTTAAATTAAATTTTTCGTATTAGGCACTAGAGAGATACTGATGCGAAACATTACCTTGTAGTATTTTTGAAATCAAATTTTAAATATAAATGTACGATAATCACTAGAAAAAGCAAACATGTTTGGAAGATGGAAAAGAATATAATGATTTCACAAACAAATAATCCCAAACAAAAGAATGTAAAAAGGGGGGACAATCAGAATATATCTCGTAATTATCTTTAATTATTATAGAATAACTGGCATGACAATTTGGAGACATGTTTGGATTTAATGGTAATTAAAGGATGAAAAAAAGTTTTAATTGAAATTTTCCAAGATATCTAGAATGGAGAAAATTATTGAGATCTTTAGATAAAAGTGGGGTTAGAGTATCCTCTCATAAAGGTGGGGTTTGAGTGGATGAAAATTTTTTATATTTTAAGAAAATAATTAGGAATCTCGAATAAATCTGAGAGAAAGCATTCACATTTATTGTGAAAATTAGGGTTAGAGTATTATTTCAGAGTGATTCATTGAAGTATCCCCAAGAATGAAAATTTTTTAAGGATTCAAGAACATAATACGAAACTCGATTGAGTTTGAGAGAGAAAATTATCATTTTTGTGAAAAATGGGGTTAAAATATCCTCTCGAGATGATGGGGTTAGAGTATCTCCAAGAATGAAAATTTTTTGGGATTAAAAACATAATTCGAAATCTCGATTGAGTTTAAGAGAGGAAATTATCATTTCTGCAAAAAACGAGATTAGAGTATTCCCTAAAAAATGGGGTTGGAGTATCCCCAAAGATGAAAATCTTTGATATTTTGAGAAAACAATTATCTTAAAAAAGGTATTTTGAATATAGGAAATCAATATTTGAATAAAATATATTTTATCTTAAGCCTTGATTCAAGCCTAAAAGGTTTATGCAGTAAGGGGAACCAATCAAATGCATTTTGAGACATTCAGACATCTTTATAAAGGCATTTTAGGAATTAGATTAAAACTGGAGACAACATTGTGTAGTCGCCTTTCCCAAATTGAGGTACTCGACGAGGATTAATATAAAAATATTTAAAAAATCCTAGAAAATAACTTCCTCAGCAGAATTAATTTTAGGCCTATCCTGACACTAGCAACACATATAAAGGAAAGGGTGTAGACCTTAAAAAATTGTTTCAGACTTATCTGAGATCATTAAATCATAAACAATACCTCTCCAAAAAGTTTTTTTATGGAGTTTCATAGAAAAACATTTAAATAATATAGAAAAATAATCTAATGGGCCAAAATAACCCGAATAGAATGTAACATATTGGTTTTAAGGGTTTTAGAAAGCAAAGGTTAGAACAATCATAATTCCTTCATCTGGAATGATCCAAGGGCAAATAATGCACAGTTGGAAAGGTATTTCAATTACCTTTAAGGGAAAAATATCAAAATATTCTAGAAAAATCATGTATCATTTAAAAAAATCAACTTTGGACTATAGTGCTGTCGAAGCAAAAATAAAGGACTATTCGATCTTTTAGGTTTTTTAAGGGTCAAATTTGAGTTATGGATGTCCATACATCCATAACACAAGGAAAAGAATGACATGGGCATCATGAGTTGATTCCATAATTCTAGAGTAATATAAGATAATGAAACAACCCATTGACCATGCCACCATGAAAGTATTAAGCTCAAGATCAAGGCTTGATATATTTTTCAACTAAAAGGAGCAATTTTGCTTGAAAAATAGCATTTTTAAACTTATTTTACCATGAATCTAAATTTGAAGACCAATTTTAGAAAAACATTAAATCCATGCTACTCTCTATTTATTAGAGGTACCATGAACTTGGTGATTTTTTTTTGAAAATTTGATTTTTAGCAATCAAGCAAGCATCTTGACAGAGTAACACATGCAAACACACAAAGATGATATTTTGATATGGAAAAGATGATAAAAAATGCAAGAAGTTAACAAATAAGGTGGATGGAAATAATAACTTAATGAATGGCATTAAAAATCATGTTATGGAAGATGACATGAACATCTTTAAGCAAAGAAAAGCATTATTGAATTTTTAAGACAGCATTTTTATGCCATGCAACTCTTTAAAAAGCACGAAAGTGCATGAATGTACTCAAGATAAGTTTGGAAAAACATTGAAGCCTTTGTTAAGCGTGTAAAAATAAGTGAAACATAAAAAAAAAATGCATGAATAAGGGAATATTTTGATAACATAATGAAATATAAGAAGTTTTGGCCCACCATAAAACATCAAGGCATCAAATAACATAGAGATCCTAAGATTACCAAAACCAAGGCAACAATAATGCATAAGAGTCCTATGATGGTCATGGCAGCATAAATGGTTCATTAAAATGATGCAAGTACTGGAAATGGGAAAAAAATAGAGTTAGGTGAGAAAATATGCTAAAAAACTTAAACTTTCCTCTCTATTTGAAGAAGTGACTTTAAGCTTAGTTTTTTCCCTTTTTTTGTTATTGTTTAACAAGAAAATGATGAAAAAAAAAAAGCTTTCTAGTAATGCTATTGATAGTAAGGCATTTTAAGGATAAAGGTATTTGAAAGGTTAAGTTTTCAGAGGTTTTCTAAAAATGGTTTGGAGGAACTATGGGAATAGAATAAGGTTAAGGGTGAAAGGTAATGGAATAGTATTTTTAAAAGTGTTTTTTTAGGGTTGAAGGTTATTTGAGATTGCTGTAGAGTGATTCCCTTTTTTTCTTTCTTTGCTCATTTTAGCATTCTCTTTTTAAATTCAAGGCTCAACCAATGCTTTTTAGAGACAAAGCAAGGGCATTATAGGATTTTTCCCCTATGTAATCAGAGATAACTCTAGCGACCATGCTTAACTAGCTTTATTGCCATTAGTTCTATCATATAAAGTAGTGGAATAAAAAGGTTGTGGCTACCTACAATTAGAGAAAAGCTAGACTACCCTCTAACAAGCCATATATTTCATGATAGTGAATAGTTCCATTAGCTATTTGGGCTTTAAAATTTTGTTTAAATCTAATCACGAGCCCATTGCTGAGGCTTGGTATGAATTATGATGACTTTTGTTGCAAGAACCAATTTTGAATTGGATTTTTGAAGGCTACAAAATGGCTTAAACAAGGTAATTTCTACTAATGAGTACCAATACAATGAAATATGTATCAATATTAAGAGTAAGCAATTATTTGTAATCTTGAGACTTAGAGGCATGTATCGATGCCCTATGGATTTGTATCGATACTCCTACTTTTGTATCGATACATTTTGCCAAAAATTATAATTTTAGCTACTACCAAGGCCTACATCAGTACAAACATAATGGTTATCGATACATCTCATTAGTTCTTGAGACCAAACCCTCTTATATCGATACTATACATAGAAATTTAAATTTTTGGTGATGTAAAAGCCTCGTATCAATACTTATGCACCACTATAACTTGCATGTACCTGTAGCTTCCTCTGTTACCTTACTTTGCTCATAAACAGTGGAAGATTGACCCTTTTTTTTTATTCCATTATCTTTTAATTATGTCCTAAGATGCCAAAAATTAGCTTGGATAAAATAAGATATCTACAGCTGCCTTTCTTTGACTGTTGCTGAGAATCAGGAATAGGGCAAAGATAAATAGATGCCATTTTGTTTGGATGGGATGGTGGTTCTGTGTGTCTACAAAAAAATAAAGACAAAGTATTATGTTAAGATTCTAACAAATAAAAAAAATAGTGAGTTTTATAGGGTTTGACCTTTCTACTAGGTTGTTTCCTAGGTTTAACCCCCTAAATAGGTGCCATTAACTAATTAGGGCTTTGGCTCGATAAGCGTTTAACTCTTTATGGACTTAGGTGGGGCCTATTTTTTGAGGAAAGACTCAATAAGCATCTTGTTGTTTGAGGACTAAGGTAGGTAAGAATTCTATTTTTTGAAGACTGAGGTAGGTAAGCGTCTGGCTCTTTAAGGACTAACGTACCTAAGCACCTTGCATTTTAAGGACTGAAAAAGTAAGCATCTTACTTTTTAAAGACTGAAGTAGGTAAGCATCCTGCTTTTTCAAGATGTAGGTAGGTAAGTGTCTTGCTCTTTAAAGACTGAGGTAGGTAAGCGTTCTGCTCTCTAATGACTAAAATAGGAAAAAAAAAAAAAAGCATCCTACTCCTAGAGGACTAAAAGGAAAAGAAAGGCATCCTACTCTGTAAAGACTAAAATAGAAAAAAAAAGTCTCATACACTTTAAGGACTAAAAGGAAAAGAAAAGCATCATGCTCATTAAGACTAAAAATAATGTTTTATTTTTTGAGGACCAAAAAAATGTGTCTTGCTCTTTGAGAACTAAAAATAGAAAAGAAAAATGTCCTACTCTTTAAGGACTAAAAGGAAAAAAAAGGCATCCTGCTCTTTGAGGACTAAAAAAAGGAAAAAAAAAAGACATCTTACTCTTTGAGGACTAAAAAAAAAAAAAATGTCCTACTGTTTTAGGACTAAAATAAGAATGGAAATGCATCCTACTCTTTAAAGACTAAAAGGAAAAGAAAAGGCATCTTGCTCTTTGAAGACTAAAAAGCAAAAAAAAAAAAAAAGCATTATGCTATTTGATAACTAAAAAGGAAAACAAAAGTGTCATGCTCTTTAAGGACTAAAAGGGAAAAAAAAAGCACCATGCTCTTTGAGGACTAAAAAAAAACAAGTTTAACAGACTGAAAAAAAGGAAGTCTAAGTAATTTCTTGGATAACTTTTCAATTCGCATGAGCTTGTGAAGTTAGAGGTTTTTACCTAAAACCTTGTAAGGCATTTGATAAATAGGAAGTTATATTTCAGATTCTTTATTAATTTGACTTATATGCACAAGAACTGGTACCTGAAAGACGTTAAATATTGTGTAATGCATGAGGATGCAAATCATGTCTAGATAATGCAAAAGTGATGATTTTAAAAATCTAAACTAACAATTGATTTTGGCCTTCTCTAGTTATTTACTCTTTAACGGGATTGACAAGGTGATCTGTTGCTTAGGATTCACTAACCTTGTTTTAAATTTAAAAGTTTTTGAATGTAAAGATTGTTTACTAAAGGTACAGGAGGTTCATGATTGTGAATAGACGGTTCCAAGCTTAGACAACTAATTTAACGACTTTTGTTTCATTAAGTTTGACAAGTATAGGGTTTTTTGTCTATTATGATTCAAAAGGTGTTTTTGGTGGTCTGGGTGGACTATTCTAAATTTTGGTTGGAGATGACAATTTAAAGAAAACTTTACCCCTTGTCTTTGGTCTAGGGTTTATTGGAAAGAGGTTTTAAACACATTTTTAGGATATGAAGTCTAAGGCCAAGATCGACCATGGCCCTAAAAGTTTATTTTTGGTATTTAAGCATGAATCAAAAATTCTTGCGAAGTTCTTATCTTTTCAAGTAATGCGAAGAAATTCTGCTATCAGTTTTATTCATTAATCAAGCATTATTAATTAAATGATAAGCATGATACAACATGGGATGTAAGACTACAAAAAGGTTTTGCAAGAAATCAAGTGATTACATTTCGTTTAAAAGAAAAAAGGTAAAAGTTAAGACAAATTATAGGATAATAAAAGATTTTAAGATACAAAAAAGTTTAGAGGGGTTTCCCTAGCCGCTTAGCCCTTGATGTTGATGAAATCATTCTTCAACTGAGTGTCTTTAGAGACCATTCTCTAGTAGTTAATTCTTTTGTTGTTGATTGACTCATAAAAAAAATCTTTAGATTGCTTCATGTTAGGATAAAGGTCTTGAGCTTAGGTAGTTTTAATTTTTCAGGTGATGTATAAGTAGTTTGGCATAAAATAGGTGAATTAGGTTATGATTTGGTATGTTGATTAGGGTTGTGAGTGTAGGGTAAGTTGGTTCTAGTTTAGGCTAGTCATACTTTCAGCTTGATTCGATTCAAGTGAAAAGGAGTCCAATCACTTAAACCTCCCTCTTGGGTTTTCAACTTAAGTCAATTTGTTTTCTTGAATGCCCTTTTAGGTTTTCACCCTAGTTTTTTCTTTTTGGTTTATGTTTTTTTAAGAAGTAATGGAAATAAAAGAAGATCCTTTCAGGCATAGTATTTTTTGATAGAATTAAAGTTAGCAGGGTTAAGTAGGCTACTACTATTTATGTAGGCTAAAATTAAGGCTCTTCTTGAAAAAGTATGTTTTACCATGTATAACCCTTTCTAATTGAGTAGTTTTATGGATTAGAACTTAAGTACCAAGTCACTTCTCAGAACTAATGAGGATGGACCTTTTTGTCATGAGCTCTTATCATGCAATTTTGATATATTTGCCCATGACAAATAGCTTTCATTCCTTTTTCTTTGATAAGATTACGCTGCTTATATCGACTCTTAATCCATTCAGCCTCTTCAAGTTGTGATCCCATCAAGATCTTAATAGATATGACAACCTCTATGCCGTCGACTAAGGAGAATAGGGTAACACTTGTGGAAATTCGTACTGTCGTATGATAGGCATGTAAAGCAAAAGGTAACTTTTCATGCCAATCTTTATATGTCTCAACCATCTTTTAGACTATCTTCTTGATAATCTTGTTGGCCTCTTCAACTACTCATTCATTTTGCACAGCATAGGATGAAATTTTGATGTTAAATCTTGAACTAAGAGCAAACTGCTTGAATTATTTTATTTTTCAGGTTATGTACATTATTAGTAATGATCTACTTGGGAAAACCATATCTACAAAGGATATCTTATTTCGTAAATTTGTATGCAATAGATTAGGTGACATTGGCAAAAGAAGTTGCATTAATCCACTTGGTGAAATAATCAATAATACAAAAATTAAGCAGTGCCCATTATAAGCCTTAGGGGTAATCAGTTCAATCATGTCTTTGCCTCATATGGAAAAAGGACACAAGGCTTTCATTACATGTAAAGGTATAAGTAGGACATGGATTTTGTCTGTGTACATTTGGCATTTGTGGCACTTTCAAGCATAGTTAATGCAATCTTTTTCAACGGTCAACCAATAGTAGCTTGATCATATGACTTGACTTCTTTTGCCATTCAGTGTTCATTAGCATGTATAGTAGATTTTTCTTTATTTACTTCTTTAAGAATCTTTTTTGGCTTTAAAGGCATCTATGCACTAGAGTAGTACCTGATCCCAACCTTTCTTGTACAAAATTTTGTCATCCAAAATAAAGCTCGTAGCTATCCTTTGGATGGTTTTCTTATTAGTTTTAGTAACGCTTTTTAGGTATTGCTAATCTTTGATGTGCTGAAGGATGTCATGATACCATGGTAGGCCATCCTTTTGTTCATTAACATTCTGACAATGTGCTAAGGCTATATAGATATTTCTCTAAATGGAAGAATGTCCGATTCTCGATTGACTTTGAACATGGATGATAAAGTGGCTAAGGGTCAACAATTTGGTAGTTCACTTCTTGAGGTAAATGTTGAGAGCTAATATCATCTAATTCTTTTCTGAGTTTTGAGATCAGATTCCAATAATGGATCAGTTTAACATCACGCATTTGCCACTCTTTTTTTATTAGTAAATGACAAAGGCTGAAGCTCTAAATACTTGTAGTGTTCGAATACCCTTTTCAATGGCTACTTGGATTCCTATAATGTAGGCTTTATATTCAACTATATTGCTAGCGTAGTCAAAGTTTAGTCTTACGATGAAAGGGTAATGGTTTCCATCAGCAAGATAAAAATTGCCTTAATCCATGCCTTAGTGCATTTAAGCTCTATCAAAGTATATTTTCTAAGATGAACCATACTCGACAGTGTTCTTTGCCTCAGATATGCACATTAAGTCTTTATCAAAAAAATTAAAGTTTATAATATGTTGCTTGGCTTGCCAAGAAGTCAGCTATTGTGCTACCCTTGATGGCTGTCGGTTCATGTACATGATGTTATACTTGAAAAGCAAGACTTGCCACCTAGCAAGTCTCCCTGATAAGGCAAGGACCTTGCACATTTACTTGATGGGATTGAGTTTGGCAATCATAATTATTTTCATATTCTGTGAACTTCTTGCTCAAATAGGAGATAGCTTACTCTTTCTTACCTAACTTGTCATGTTAACCTAATATGCAACCCATCAACTTGTCAAAAAAAGTGAACTAAACATTAATGGTATAAGTATCGGAAGGTTCAAAAGGTAATGTTTGACCTTATCAAAGGCTCCTTAGTATTCCTCATTCCATTCTCTAGGATTTTGTTTTCGAAGTAGCTGAAAGATTGGATCATATTTGTTGGTCAACTCAGATATGAATTGGGCTATGTAGTTTAACCTTTCAAAGAAACTTCTTACTTCTTTTTGAGTTGAGGTGATGGCCAATTATGAGTGGCTTTGACCTTGTTGAGATTGACTTTTATTCCTTTTTCACTTACAGTGAAGCCTAATAGTTTGCCAAATGTGACACCGAATGCGCATCTTATGGTATTTTAACTTGAACTAGTAGTTGTAAAGCCGTTTAAAGAGTTGTCATAATTAGCCACATGTTCACTCTCTTTTGAAGATTTAGCGATCATATCATCCATATGGACCTTGATTTTTTTATGCATGAAATCATGGAACAATGTTACTATCATTCTTTGGTAGGTTGCCCCACTGTTCTTAAGCTCAAAGGGTATCACTTTGAAGTAGAAAATGCTGATTTGGTCATAAAGATGGTCTTCTTTATATCTTTAGCTGCCATTTTGATCTGATTATATCCATAAAATCTGTCCATAAAGGAAAATAGTGCATTTTTAATGGTGTTATCTCCTAGGGTATCAACATATGGTAAAAAGAAATTATCTTTTGGGCTAGCTTGATTTAAATCCCTATAATCCATACACATTCACACTTTACTATCATTCATAAAAATTGGGACTATATTGGCTACCTATTCAAGATATTTGGTGACTTTGAGAAATCCTACTTTAAATTGTTTCTTTAGTTTTTCTTTGATTTTTAGAAGCATTTCAGGTTTCATCCTTTTGAGCTTTCATTGAACAGGCTTACACTCGAGTTTGAAGGGAAGTTTATGGACCATAATGTTGGTGTCTAATTCAAGCATGTCTTCGAAGGACCAAGCAAACACATTTTGATACTCATGGAAGAGACTTGATGGTTTTATGGAGTTTGGCTCAAGTTGATGGTTTTATGGAGGTTCTAATTTTAACTTTTTTTTTTTACTTCTTCTATTCCAAGGTTTATGGTTTTAATGGGTTTTTCATGAAGCAATATCTATTTTTCTTCCTGTTCAATTAGTCTCAACACATTTAGAGGTATAGAGTTTTCTTTAGAATTCTCTTCGAATTTGATCTTAACGATGCAGATTGGTTACTCGAAATTGATTTTCAAAGTTTCAGGATGAATATTCATGCCACCTGCATCAAGGTACCTAAAAATATGGGAAAAAAACAATATAGGTGGAAAAATATGTAGAGAAAGGTCTAAAAGTTGGCAGGAACTATGAACGTAAAAGATGAAATGCATAATACTTGGTCATTTTCATTATTAATACTTAATAAAAGATGCCCATACAAAGGATCTTACAATGCTTTTGGCAAAAGAATGTAGGTTTAGTTCATAGCATTATTTTAAAATAGACTTAAACAGTACAAGAATCTCAGTTTCAATCCAAACACTTGGAACAAATCTTAAAAGGCATGGACTAGTCTTTCGATTCATTGTTGACATCCTTGGATCATCAATTGCATTGATGGAGAGATCCCCAAATGCTTTGTTTAGTATAACATAACATTAGCGAAGCCAGTTTTAACAAGTCCTCTTAAACAAAAATTTTCTCGAAATGGTGGAAATATCTTTGATTCAAACCTTATTTCTTACCCTAACAAACGAGCCATTTTTTCTCCTTATTTTTTTGAGTGTGTTTTCTTTTCTGCTATGCATTGGGCTTGAATCCTAGCCCTCTTTTGTCAATTTGGTTGATAACTTTTAAGGTTTTGGCAGTCCCTTGAAGGTGTTTTTTGAGTCCCTTTTTTGCCTCAACACTTTTATTGATGATTAAATTTAGACCCATGTGAGTGCTCTTTGATAGGCCAGGCTCAACCATTAACAGCCCTTCCTTGACATAAATGGCATTGACAAACTCAAAGGATTGAAATAAGGATTCTAGAACATTATTATTTGGTCTAATATATAAGGTATAGGTTGAGGTAGCAATGGTGATATCTTTTTCTCCCCAAATACTGGCGCCTTTTTTTCGATGATGAATTTCATCTTTTGATGTAATGATGATGGCACTACCTTAGTAGAATGAATCCAACGCTTTCTCAATACACAGTTATATGATGGAGCAATATCCATCACATGAAAGTCTATTTTGTAAGTGCATAGGCTAATTTAGTGTGGACTGGTGATGTTTCCCACAATATTTATACAAGATCCATCAAATGCTCACACCATTTTATGACTATTTTGGATATGAGATATGTAAATAAGGAGCTTGTTGAAGCATGATACGAGCATTAAATTTAGGGATGACCCATTATCCATAAGCACTTTGGGCAATATGCTACCTTTGCAATACGTGGTGATGTGAAGAGCTTTATAGTTTCCTCTTCTTCCATGAGGAATCTTATCATCGTTGAAAGATACCAAGTTGTCGGTAATTGATGTTACTTACAAGGTGATCTATATGACCTATAGAGATTTTAAGAGGGACATAATCCTCATTTAAAACCTTAAAAAGAGGATTCCTATAAGCTTTAGAGTTCAACAGCAATGATAATATAGATATCTTGGTGGGTTGCTTGTTTAGTTGATCAATGATGCTATATTCACTATGCTTGATGAACTTAAGGAATATTGTAGCTTTTTTCTCACTTATTGGCTCTTTGATAGCTATTAGATCTGATTCTTGGTTGCAAACTTTGGTGCTTAAGGAATAAAAGCAGTGTCATTTTGCTGAATATTACTTTTTGATAATATTAGGGTGTTACACCTACCACTTTGAGTTAGGTGGCTTACCTTTGAAATATTTATGACTTACTGACTAGATTTAATAGTGATCCAAGTTTTGCTTTCATAATTCCATAGAATTGTCTAGTTTTTCTTATAAGGGAAAGGGGATAGAAGTTGAATAATCATCTTTGGCATGGGTTGAATAGGGTTCTTTTAACTCTCGGTCAATTGTCAAACAAGATCTTGCTCTTATCCTTTTTCATGGCATTGATGGATGACACTGCATTTACTGACTCAACATGTGAGGCTTGCTTTCTATCATAGAATTCAATGCTTCTCTCACTCATCATTCTTTGAACCATAGCACAAAACACTTTATATGTTTGAAAAATGTAACCATAAGTGGTATGGAAATCACATAAGTCATCAGTTCTTTCCTTTGTCTTTTCGACCCCATTAACCAATTAGGCTTGCATCAGGATTTGCCAGACCAAATTCATTAGCATTTTGACCTCTTTTATATTTTTTTTACAATCTCAAAATTCTCTTCAATGGCCATTCTTTCTATATCAGATTCAGTAAGAACTTCAAATAAGTTAGTTCCAACATTGTATTTTGACTCTTACCTAACCTTAACTTTTTTTTTCTTAGCCTTTGAAGGTATCTCTTTTGTCTAATTCACTTGTAATGGCTTCATCAATTATTCCACATAATATGACCACATTCGCAAAGTTTTTTGGGTGGTTCTTTACTATCTTTTCGTAGTAAGGGGCTTGTAAGGTGTTAATAAATCTAACTATCATCTCTTTTTCTATCAATAAGGGATGAATCTGGGTGGCCTTTTCCATCCATCTTAAAGCGTAGTGCTTAAAGCTTTCATTAGCTCTTTTTTTCCTACTTATAGGAGAAAGACAACTCGAGATCTAGTTGTCAGTAGGTCTTTCCTCATCTATGGCATTAATAGATAGACCAATGTGCTTATCCCACTCTTTATAGAACTTAATTTTAGATCGATCTATCATACCTTAGACCATATCTAAGAATAATGAGCAGTGCTAAAGAAAATGCTTATGATTACAGTGATAGTAGGATGGTTTAGTGGTTTTTGTACTTCGATTTTTAATGTCCTTCACTATTCAAGCTTTCACAAAGGCTTAACAAACCTTACTCATTAAGGTTTTGACTTCTCTAATTCTTTTTTTGATCCAACAACCTTTTCCATCGATTATTGCATTCACTTTTGATTTTGTATGGTTAGGAAGTAGATTGGCTCTAATATTTGGTCCAGGCCCTTATTCAACCTTGATCACAACTTTTTTCTAGTAGACCCTATACCTTTCTCTTAAATAAGGTGCAATCTCAATAGAGTAACCTTGTGCTCCAGTGTTGTACTCATAATAGGCATTCTTATTGTACCACCTGGGATACAGTGGTGATCTTATGTTTGTGAATACTGGGATCACTAATTGACCTACCAATAGATAAGAGTAGATCTCTTTGTAGGAGTCAAAGAGTGGCTCAATCTACTCTTTTTCTCAAGGCACTTGTTGATTGTTTAGAGCTCTTACAATGTTCATATTCGAAGGTTATACACTTTAGGCTATATTTCAAATGGGTCCGATATGAAGCTCATTGCTAAAGCCAGCTTGACAGAATGAACTAGTTGTGGTGCTAGAGATAAAGGTTAAAAATGGATTCGACATGTTTGAGAGGTACAAGGCCTATGTTAAATGCAAATTCTGATTAAACCAGGCACGACTTTCGCTAACAATACCCTTATTTGTAGGCTTTTTGACCGACCTAGATGATTCTCTAATGGATATCTTGCCACTCTTGATTTCATTATCGATCGTTTCACCTAATATGACCATATCGATAAAATTTTTTTATGGTATTTTCCACCAACCTTTCATAAGAGAGAGCTCGTAAAGTACTAATAAAAGTGATCATCATCTCTTTCTCGGTTAGAAAAAGGTGAACTTGTGCTACTTTTTCTCTTTATCTTTGAACGTATTAGCTGAAGCTCTCAAAGGCTTTCTTTTTCATGTTCATAAGGGAAAAATGATCCAAGGCTTTCTTTGATCAAAAAAGGCGTGAGCCCAATTTTCCCATATCTAAGCTCTTACGGGATCAAGCCTTATATACCATCGAATAGCTACCCTAATTAGACTATCCTAAAAGTGATGTATCAGTAGTTTTTCATTCTCTTCATACCTGGCCATTTTACAACAGTGCATGCGAAGGTGTGCCATAGGGTCTATAGTCCCAATATACTTTTCAAAATCTAATACTTTGAATTTAGGCAAGATGATGAGACTAGAAACTAATCCCAAAGATTTTGCAGCTACAACCCTAAATTTGTGACTTCTTTTGATAGCTCGAAAGTATTTTTTTAGTGATCGATACTTGTTCAAGCCTTCATTATTTTTCAAGGACTCTTTGTTTTTTCTTGTTCCATTTGCTTATGGAGGTTTGAGACTATAGGCCTTGCCAATAAAGAGCCCACACCCTAAAATTCTTGGACCAAATGAGATACTCCTACAAGGTTAATGAAAATAAATGGCTAAGTTGATAGGACATGTGTTACCCAAGAATGTTGTCCATTTAACACCCTTTCCTAAGCATTGGTGGCTTTAGTACCACCATTCAAGTTACTTTTGGGATTAGCCAATTCTTTTCTCACATTGACGGTGCTCATTTGCCCTTTTTCTTTAAAAGCCCCAAATAATAGCGTAGTCAATTCTGCTATCTGAACTTGGAGTTCCTCATTCTTAAGGAGTAATTACTCTTGGGACTTCCTATGCATAAGTTCAAGTCACTCAATGTGGGCTTGGTCATCATTCTCCATGGCTTTTCGTTAATTATGAGTGTTATACCGATGATGAATTATAAGTTCCATGTTTTAGAGCGCCTTCACTCTAGATTATTATTGAATTAGACTATTATGATATGTCATGGGCATGTTTGATGAGATAAAGATAGGTATGTCATTAAATGGCAATTAACATGCATGCATAAGGTAGCAAAAGAATTAGATTAGTCATACATTGCAATTACATTCGATTACATTCAAAAATGCCTACACAGCTACACTGCTTGATCACATGTTCCATAAAATATAATAGTTCTTGTTTATGGGTTCTAGTGGCTAAAATGTCATGTG
>JBBYHO010006297.1:46032-63809 GCA_038382025.1 Adansonia gregorii | reverse complement strand
ATGAGCCCTAGGATGGTCATGGTAGCAAGGATGGTTCGCTAAAATAATGCAAGTGCTGGAAATGAAAAAAGAAACAAAGCTAGGTGAAAATATACCAAAAGCCTTAAGCTTTAGTTTTTCTTTATGCTGCAACTTTGGGCTCACTTTTTTTTTATGCTGATATACAAGTAAATGATGAAAAAAAGTGTTTTCTACTAGGGTATTGATGGAAAAAAGTTTAAAGAGGAAATGTTAATGGAATAAAGGGTTTTCATGGTGGTTTTGAGGAGTTATAGGAATAAAGCAAGGTTAAGGATGAAAGGTAATGGAATAATGTTTTTTGAGAGTGTTTTTGGGGCTAGAGGTTGCTAGAGGTTTTTTTTTTAGATTACTAGAAAAAAATGATAATCCCCTCTCTCACTGAGCTAGGATTAGCTCGCTTTTAAATTCAAGGTTCAACCAATGCTTTTCGAAACAAAGTAGGGGCATTATAGGATATTCCTTCATGTACTAGGGACAACTCCAGGTACTATGCTTAACTACCCTTATTGCCATTGGCTCTGTCATGCAGAGTAGTGGTGCCAAAAGGCTGTGGCTGCCTATAATTAGAGAAAAGCCAAGCATGCCCTCGAACAAGCTATATATTTCATGAAAATGACCATTCTCTTTAGTTACTTGGGCTTTAAAAATTTGTTTAAGTCCAACCATGGGCCCATAGCTGAGTAGCTGAGGCTTTATATGAATTATGATGATTTTTGGTGCAAGAAACATGTTTGAATCAAATTTTCAAATGCTGAAAAATGGCTAGAACTAGGCAAAAATGTCCTTGGTGTATCGATGCAAAATATGTTGTATCGATGCACAAGGCAATTTTGACCCATGAGTATTGATACAATGAAGTGTGTATTGATATAATGAGCAAAAAATTATTTCCAATCTCAAGACTTAGAGCCTTGTATCAATACTTAATAGATTTGTATCATACCGTCGCTTGTGTATCGATATATTTTGCTAAAAATCACAACTTTAGCTATTGTCAAGGCCTGTACTGATACAAACACACCAAGTATCAAGATCACACCTTAGGTATCGATACCAAACCCTCTTGTATCAATACTACATGTGAAAATTTGAATTTTTGGCAATGTGAAAGCTTTGTATTAATATTTACACACCCATGTGACTTGCATTCAACTTAGGCCCTTTGAATACTTCACCTTGGTCACAAACAGTGGGAAATTGACTTGTGCTCATTTGAACAACTTCAGTGACACCCTAAATAGTAAGCTTTGATGCCTCCTTTTTACATTTCTTTAATGCGACCTATAGGCATTTTAGGCCTTCCCAAAAAAAATTTTTACTTGGAGCCGTGTTGCCTAATAGTGCCTAGCAACATGGCACCCAACAGTCGTCCCCATTTTTATTTTTTATTTTGTTGATTCTATAATCTTATGATTATACCCTAGCATGCTAGAAATCAGCCATGACAAAATGAGGTGTCTATATTACTAAATCAATCTAATTGGTGGCCAATCGATTAGAAGAATTAAATATAATTGAATAAATGATTCAAATACCATTAAATCATGAAAAGATAATAAAACAATTCAAACCACATGTTGTGTTCCATTGCAACCTTAGAAAAATAAATTTAGTTTATATTAATTAAATAAAACACAAACCACTAGAGTTTTACTATTATAAACATTACAATAAAGATAAAAATATTAAGGGAAAGAGAAAATTAAGAGTTGTTATGTCTTAGTTTTCAACTTTGTCAGTCCTTCTCTTACTACAAAGTATTGATGGCTACTCTCCTCTTTAAAAAATTAGAGAAAAATAAAAGCCAAAAATATCTAGGATAACTCTAATTCTAATCTTAGGATCTTATATATAGGCAAAATCCTGGATAAAAGAAACTTGGCATGCAAGCAGCTTGAACAGATTATTTTTGGTAACCACCAAATTAGATCACTTTGCTTGATTAAGTCTACTTTACTTTATTAAATTATTGTACTTTTGGAAACTCTTTCAGGTTTTGACCTAAAAAATAGAAAAAATATTTAAATAACTAAGTAATTTAAATATAAGAAAAATAAATAATACTAAATTAAAAATTACTAAAAATAAATAAATTTTAAATAAAATATCTCTTAAGATTTAACTAATTTAATACATATAATGAGATTAATTAACACTATTTTATGGAGTTATAGAGGAGTTCGAATTTTGTACAAGCAATGGAGCATAAAATCACTGTTTAGAACAATATCAACATTTGGGAAATCAGTGGCTTTTTCTCCACAAGGAACTTCACTACCGTATCACGTTCCTCAACAATCTTGTTCTCTATACCATCAACTAACTGCACTTTTTTAATGATTGCGTTCAATTCATTCGCCGTTTCGTACTCTCCATCTAGTAGTGACTTCATAAAGAAACATTCCAAACAGTATTATTCAACTGAAAATTTGTAGCATAGTACCACACCCCAATAATGATGTCCCACTATCAAAAGGATCGGAGAATGATTCGATAATGACATCTTCAATGCCCTTAGACAAATATCCTTGAAAACCATAAACCAATCAGCAGAAATAAAACATCTCACTTTTTCTTCTAGTGCACCATCCAAGCTACGTAAATTTCCTTCCTACCAACAAAATTTCAATTAACTCCAATTCGTAAATAAAATTATTGAACTCAAACTTTTCCACTTCGCCTTTTGCCACCTTAGTTTTTTCACTCTCACATCTTACAACATTGAGATCAGCCATGATACACCATTGACTCTCAATATTCTTCTTAACTCTCAAGATTTCTTCCCAAACAGTCTTCTTAGGCCCAAAATAACCAGCGGCATACATATTGTGAATCACACATTCATAGTTCCAGTGAATCCTTGTGCTCTTGGACGAGAGGCATACATATTGCAAATCACACATTCATAGTTCTAGTGAACCTATCTGCCCTTCCACTTCGCCTCCTGCCACCTTAGTTCTCTCACTCCTATATCTTATAACATTGAGATCACCCGTGATACACCATTGACTCAATATTCTTCTTAACTCAAGATTTCTTCCCGAACGGTCTTCTTAGGCCCCAAATAACTAGGGACATACATACATATTGTAAATCAAACATTCGTAGTTCCAGTGAATCCTTCTGCTCTTCAACGAGGGGCATAAATATTGCAAAGCACACATTCTCATTTCTGGTGAATCTATCTGCCTTCAAAACCTAAATTAATCAAAACACTCACTACTAACAAGGTTAAAGTAACCGTTATCCCCCATGAAAGGAGCCCCTGACATTACCTACAAACGCCGAACTTATCCACTCAATATCACAATGATTCACCAAAAGGCAATCCACTCTTCGTTTTTGTAATTTATCAATCATTGTTTCTTGGACAATCAACATCTCCACCTTAAACTTTAAAATTAGTTTTTAAATAAGAACATTTAGGCAAACTACCAATTCCCCTAGCATTCCAGACTCAAAAAACTTTCATGATGTACCCTTAAATTAGCCGCCCAGAAAAAACTAACTGCAATACTGCCTAAGAAAAACACTGGGAATTACTTACATCAGCAAACCCGAAGCGTACCTATCTTCTGTCATTAAGCTCATAATTCTTTTAATTACTTCTTTATCTTCAAAATTAGCCACACAGCTGAGCTTATCCAGCATCTATGTCGCTGTTGCATTTTTTATCAAGGACTTTTATCAGGTCAGGAAAATGCTTTTCTGAAAGATAATCATTTACCATCTTTCTCAGCTTCTTTTATCAAAAATATTCCTCTTCTTTGATATTCTATTTTTCTCCTCTAGTTGCTCTATCTTTCTTATCGCTGCCATGACACCATTCCTTCTCAAAATCATCAAGGTTTCTAATTTTCTTCTTTATCGCTCCGTTTCCTTTTTAGCTTGGTCTATTTCTGGTATGAGGCTTTTTTCTTTATCATTACAATTCACTAAGGGGCGCAATTACGATCAGAATCCCTTCCATGCTCGTTTGGGCTATTACACATGATCTGAGATGACTCCAATCTTAATCTTTTGGCTTCCTTCTTAACCGAATTATTTTCATGAGTAAGGGTGCAGCTACCTTCATCCAAACTAGAACCCACCCTCATATGCTTCATCATCTATTGTCACTCGACAAAGTATTTCCTTCAAATGTTAATATTTCCTTGAAAACATCATTAATGTCTTCACAACCAATTTCTGCTCTAATAATAGAATCGAGGCATTAAACTCCAAACAACCTAGAGGCTTATCACCATCCTCTTCCATCCGTGTCTATTCATCTTTCCATTCTCTGATAGAAGCATCTAAACCATCTTTGTCGTTCACGCACAGACCCTCATGAGGCACATCCAAAGGTTCCCGAACACTGTTGTTCCCCCCAGCGAAGAGGAACTTTTATATTCAGGATGACACTTCACTTCAGCAACTCTAGAACAACATTTATCACTACACCATAATGAAAGTATTTTGTCAATCCTCTTCAATTCCCTTGTACGTTTGAGCAATACCCTCTAATTAATTCTGATTTCGTTTTGGTTTTATAGTCAAGATCAACCAGTGAACTCCACAAATTGCCTATATTATTGTATGCGAGTTCATTCAACAGATGAACGTGCATTCCATACCACACCACCCACGTTAATCTACTCTAAATTAGAACATTTTTAGACCATGGTTCATTGTCAGGCAACCACTCGTTAAGCCATAACCACTTCTCTTGCTTAAGCTGATTAAAGAAATTTTTATCCTCAAATTCTAATAAGAAAAATCCACCTGCCATTTTCTGCATCGTAAAACAGCGAAGTCTATGGAGGTACTCTAATAGCCATTGTGAATCAAAATGCCCCTTAGCTTTCCCAATCACATCCTTTTCCAGCTAATGCAAAGTTTTCATTTCGATGGCAACTTCACACGACTTGAATCCCCCTTACTGTTTGCAGATTTATCTTGACTTTCTGAAAACGTTGTCTCCTCATGCTTCGAGTATTTGTCGTTTATAAGTGCATCTGTATATGATTTTCTTATTGAGGAACATCTTTCCAAACCAATCTTCTTAACAGATTGAGATTCCTTTGGTATCAAGGACAATTCTCCCTTTTCTTATCTATGGTAAACTTCATTCCTTAGCTTATGAACATCATGTCTACAAAAGTTTTTTCTACCTTTATATTTTACTAAACTAACTTCCAATCTATATTCAAATAGGCAAGCTCCATTAAGATTGCCAACAGCCCTTTTCGCTTCTTGTAGGCAACCAAACCTAACAAAACCAGACTTGTAACCTCTCATATTCCTTTTATCTGAGCGATAAAAACATCAACCATTCTCCCTTGATTTCAGAAAATCGTTTTCGGCGACTCCAACGAACATGGGGTGGAATATTGCTTAAAAAAATTAGAGATAATCAACTTTGCATTGATATTTATCACAATTGTCATGTTTGTCCTAGTGCCGTAGACTATGCCGGTGGTAGTGGAGCTAATGGTTTATATATATATATATATATATATATATAAAATATGAAAAACTATTGCATAAAATCTTACTCGTTGCTAATGAGTCCTATAAATAGAAGCAGTGATGGTAAATTTAAAGTAGTGAATGAAAAACTATCAGATGATTCAAACTAAACATTTTTAATTTGACTCAAATCTGAAAAATTAGTTAAGCTCACTTGAATCGGAACTTAATGCAACTTGAATTAATTAAAAAAATTAACTCTATTCTATATATCCCAAACATGAAGACAATCCAAGTTTAAAATAGTAAAAATCTAAAATAACTTGAATTCAAAACAATAAATGATCTATACTTGAAATAACTTGAATTTAAAATAAATATAATTTGTATTAAAAATATTGTATGAAGTAATTAAATAGCTATTTCATTGTTTTATAGAAAAAAAGAAAGAAAGAGATATTAGATGAGTATAATGTGTCATTCAGTTCATCTATGAAGATGCATTAGGTGGGAAATAGAGCGGTCACTAAAATTATTGGAAAAGAAAGACGTGGAAAGGTTAGGAGTCTTGGAATGGGTCCAAGACAATTGAGCTACTATTGATGTAGTTCTCAGCAGTTTACATATTCTCTTTAAGGGAATCTATGCAGAATGTTTAAATACTGAAAGATGCTTGTAAACTATGCGCGCACGTGCATAGCAAATGGAAGTAGAGAGAGAAACAGAATGTGCTCAAATTAAAGAGAAACATGCACAAAAATAAAATTGACAAAATGAGATATCGGTAATTGCACTCACAATTCAACTCACAGTATAGGTGGTTCACAATATGTGGCATTTTAGGAATAAAATTTAATGTGTTTTTAATTTTTTCTTCATAACATTATATTATATCATATTAATTTACATTTTAACTCTTTTTTTATCAGGGTTCAAAAGCAACATAATGAAATTGGTCTCAACAATCATGATTCTAATTTTGTGTTCCAATTGTTGTTGACCTTGAATTTCATACTTTTTGATAGATGCCGGAAAAGATGTGATTTTTAATTTTATATACTTAACTAACTCAAACAATCGATGCAATTGTTTGGATCTTTTATACTATTTAGTTAATGAAATTGAATTAAAATTTATGTGTTGTATAATATGTTTGTATGTTGAATATAATTTGCAATAAAGAATTAGAAAAAATATACAAAATTTCCACTATAATATTTTACTCCTTTAACAAATAAAGTAAATAATTATAAATACAAAATAGCAACATTTGCATGTCATATATAGTTGCATTTCTTATCTTAATCGCCGCTATATAGCAAGGTTTGAAGATGACAATCACCTATATATAACAGCATTGCTTGTCATAAATCGTAGTTTATAGCTTATAAATAGGGCATATAGCGACAATTCTTGTTCTACTGAAGACACTTTATTTTGTTCAAGCCAACATTCAAGGGACCATAGAGGTCATTCGAAGGAGCACAGATCAGTTCCCTATTAGTTTCGACTAAGGTGAGGTGTTTAGAGAGTCAAAGATGTGAAAAATTTGTATTTTCATGTATGTGTCAATACAAGACCCCCACTCATCAAATCTTCAAAATTTTACTATTTGTATCAACACCAAAGGTGTTTGTATTGATACAAGCTTATGTCATAGCTAAAATTGTGATTTTTTACTAAAATATATTGATACATAAGTGAATGTATCGATACATTCTTCAATGTATCGATATATTTGGGCAAAATCCATTCTATGTGTCAATACAAAATGCTTTATTTTTATTCATACTGCATTGTATCGATACACTATAGTTTTAGCCTAGTTTTGGCACTTTTCACTCTTTGTTCCATTGGATTAAAACTCAAATTTGGTCACAATTTTGAGTCAAAAAATCATTCAATATCAAACATAGGCACATCTATATCACATGAAATTTATTTTTGGCCCTTAAGCATTGGATTGACATATTTTAGAGAGGTCCAATAAGGTATGCAGGGGGAATGTTAAAATCTGACTTAATGAAGGGAAAAGGTGAGATTACTCAATTGATCAGCTCATACATGGATTGTTTTGCCTACAAGAATCAAGAATAACCAATCAAATATTGTCAGCTCACCTCTTAATTCCATGACTCATCAAATGGTACATGCTAAATACCCTAAATACCCATTTTGCTAGGTCAATTTTTATGGCTGAAATGTGGTCCTATATAATGTGATTTTTATGCTCTGCAAAGATATACAATACATATTACTTTACCTTCTAAAAACACTCTCTCCGTAACCAAAACACTATTCTCGTAGATCCCCCTTCACCCCTCCTAAAACCCTTCTAAAACCTCTCATTTCCTCTATTTCTACCTTAAAAGCTCCCTTCCATTGATACCTTAACCAAAAAGCTCCTTTTTTTTCATTCTTTTCTTGCTAATCCAAAGCAAAGAAAGGGAAGAATGTGAGGCCAAAGTTGGATGCCTTGCTACTCAAAGGAAAAGCTATGTTTAATTTATCATATGTTTGCTAAAATGTCTCTATAGTTGCTTGCAAAAATCTATTTTCAAAAAACCCAAGATTAAGTTCATGGTAACTTCAATTAGAAGACCAGTATAGATTTAATGCTTTCAATCCATTAGTCCTTCAATCTCGGGGACAAATCAAGCTTTTATGTTTAGATTCATGATCTAACGAGGAAAATACATTCTATCATCAATCTAGAAAAACATTTTTGGTTTTGCAACTTGTTTGATTTAATTGCTAGATTTAAGCATCAAGTTGTAACTCAATGGCATGGGTAATAAGTTATCCGATTACCTAATCCTTAAAGGGTTTGGATCGGCACGTGATTTCCACTACCATAGGTTTTAGTCATTGGACATTTGAGTGTTTGACACCTTGACACATGACTAAAAGACCTTAAACCTGAAAAACCCTTGTTTCAATACTGGCAGCATTGTACCCTAACTTGAAATATCATTTTCAAAACTAAATTTTTTGGACTCTTTTGACATTTTTCACTTAAAAGGAATCAAATTACCTCTTTGATGGTATCTCGTTGCCCCTTAGACATGCACGGATGAGGGAGTTACAATTTTTTGAACTTTTGCTATTTAAAACCCCTAGAAATAGTGATTCATATTTTGTTTAGGCCATTTCAGTCCATTAGATGATTTGTTTTATTTTTTGAACATTTTTCTCAAAAAGTTCATGAAATTTCCTTTCCGCAAAGATACCATTTATAGTTTAATGATTTCAAACGAGTTTGAGATAATTTTTCAAAATTCATTACTCCCTTTCCCTATCATGTGCTTTTAGTGTTGAACCAGAACTAAATTCAAAACTTAATTCTGCCTAGAAAGCAATTTTCTTGGATTTTTGGAATATCTGTACATTAATCCTTATCTAGCTATCTTCCAAATGGCATCTCATTTGCCCTTTGGAGCCTTTGAATGAGCTCAAAATAAATTTAAGGAGGCAGACAGCATGATGTTATCCCCTGTGTTTTGACTTTAATAAGGTTAATCGAAGCTTTCTCAAATCCCTTTTCAAGGCATTTGAATGCCTCAGAATGCATCCAATTAATTTTCCATTAGAGTCATGCGTCACAGCTCACTAGGCTCGAATCAAGGCCCCAAAAATTTTAATTTGGTTTTTTGCTTAAATTTTTAGTTTTAATTCAAAATATTTTCACTAAAAGTATTCCATTTCCCAAAAATCACTAAAATTTTTGCCTTCAAGGACACTTCAATCCCATTTTTCAAACTTTAAAATCCAAATTTTCTTTCTCCTAGAATTGTTTGGGCTTTTTATTAGATCTACTTTTTCATGCATTAAGTGACCACTGAAACCAAATGCATCTCAAAATTGTCATTTTGGTATTCTTCAATAACTTAGGTCAATTATGAGATACATCCTGATTGTCCCTCATTTTTTATGCTTCTGTGTGTTTATTTTTATATAATATTTATTATATTCCTTTATGTCTTACTAACACATTTCTTTCCATGATGATGATTTTGTAGTCATGTTTTAAAAATGAATTTCTTGAAATTTAAGGAAATTTTTCATATTGGTATCCTTTCAGTGCTCATTATGGAATACCCTTCTTCTAATCCAATTTAGAAATATTTTAAACATTACATATTGCCATACCTCCGGGTTATATAATGGTATCAAACCTTTTTGCAAAAATCAGACTTATTCTTTTTAAAATTCAGGCATTATAAAAAAAGAATTATATTCAAATAGTAACATAACAAAATCGAGATTGAGATATTATATGACCATGAGGTATCGATTTAGGGATTCTTAGGGGATCCTTTTTTACGTGTAACTGACTTTAAGACCCTTTTTAAACAAACTCTAGTATACACAGATCATAAAATTAGTATTTCAAGTTTAATAACTCAAAATTATCGATTTTATTAGGTGTATGGTCATGCTTAGCCTAATATGATCGGTGGAAACTTTAAGTCTTTTTCCACTTTATGGTGGCCATTCAAGACCATGTTGGACAAGTAATTCATCTTGCAATCTTTCTCTACTTTCATCTCACCATGTCTAATTCAAATCTCAGTAAAAGGATACCCAAAGGCACATTTTCATTCCTTTTTAAGTCGTGCATGTCATCCAAGCAATTGGGGTCATGGCATATTGCCGACAGCTTGGCAATTTCGCCAGGGACAATTCGAAAGTTAGGCCTACAATTTCTCATGTCTTATCCAATTTTCAGCATTTTTTTGTTTTTGTCTACAAACCCCTTTTCTTTTCATTCTTTTATCTCATTTATGCTTTTTTCCTTTATGGTTGCTAGGGGTTTCCTTTTTACCCTAAAAAATTTTCATTTGTTACCTATTTTCATTTTTTCCTTTGCGTCCTATTTTGATTTTTTTTCATTAAATCCTAGACTTTTTATGTACATTGTTTCACCTATATTTTTCTTTTTCTATGTTTTTCGGTACTTGGATGACAATGACATGAATATTTTTACCTAGATTCTAGAAATTAATTTTGAGTAACTGATCTACACTGTCGAAGTCAAATTTGAGGAGAATATTGAGGAAAGTCCTATGCCATTAGATCTGTTGAGGTTAATTGAATAGGAAGAGAAATAAATCTTGTCCCATGAGAAACCTACTGAAATCATAAATTTTGGAACAGGGGAAGATCAAAAAGATGTCAAGATTGGAACTTCCTGAAACCCTTCCATTTGAACTGAGTTCATAAACCTTCTCAAGAATATTAGGATATATTTGCCCGGTCCTACCCAGACAAGCTTAGATTAAACACCAATATAGTAGTTCATAAATTTCCCTTTAAACAAGAATATAAGGCCAGACAATAAAAGCTTAGGAGAATGAAATCAAAGATGCTTCTTAAAATCCAAGAAGTGAAGAAACAAGTTAAGGCAAGATTTCTCAAAGTAGCTAAGTATCTCGAACAGGTAACCAAGATAGTGCTGGTCTCTAAAAATGATAGTAAGGTGCACATGTGCTTAGACTATAGGGATTTAAACTGGGCTAGCCCTAAAGACAACTTTTCTTTGCCCTACATCAATATTCTGGTAGAAAACACTACCAAAAATTCACTTTTTTCTTTCACGGATAGATTTTCAAGCTATAATCAGATTAAAATGCATTCAAAAACAAGGAGAAAACGACTTTCATGACCATGTAGGGTACTTTTTGCTACAAAGTTATGCTTTTAGGGCTCAAGAATGCTGGGGCAACCTAGCAGAGAGCAGTGGTGATGTTATTTTATGAGCTTATGCACTAGGAGAAAGAGGTATATGTGGATGACATGATCACTAAATCACCAAAAGAGAATAAACATCTTATTGATTTTTAAAAACTCTTTAAAAAGTTATATAAGTATCGATTTAAATTAAACCCTACTAAATGTAACTTTAGTGTCACTTTTGACAAGCTATTAGGCTTTATTGTGGGTGAAAGAGTGATAAAAGTTGACCCTAACAAAGTCAAAGCCATTCAAAATCTACCACTACCTCTATTTTAAAATGTGATGGAAAGTTTTCTATAATAGCTATATTTATATCTAAAACTAATTGACAAATGTGATCCAATTTTTAGATTTCTTTGGAAAAAAAAACCCTGAAGAATAGAACAAAAAGTGCTACAAAACCTTTAACAAGGTCAAATACTACCTGTCAAAGTCGTTTGTATTCGTACGACCAATGGCCCATTAACCTTTAATCCTGTACCTATTAATATTCAACAAGTCTATGGGTTATGTATTTGGTCAACATGACAAGTTGGGTAAAATGAAGCAGGCTATTCAATACTTGATCAAGAACTTCATAGAGTGTTAAAACAATTACTTAGTAGTTGGAAAGCTACGTTATGCTTTGGTCTGGATAGCTTAGAGGTTAAGGCAACATATTTTATACCATATTAAATGGCTATTGCCAAACTCAATCCCACTAACTACTTATATAAAGTCCCTACATTGGCAGGAAGATTAGTCAGACGGTAAATCTTGCTCTCCTAGTATGATATTATTTATGTAAACCAAAAATCCATTAAGAGTAATGTGATAGTAGGCTTCTTGGCAAGTCAAGTGGCACATAACTACAAACTATGGATTTCAAATTCTCAAACAAAGATCTAATGTGCATATCTAATGGAGAAGATACCTCCCATTGTAGTTAGTCTTGGAAAATGTAATTTGATGGAGCTTTAAATGCATTGGGGCATGGAATCAGGGCAATTTTAATCTTATTAAATGGAAATTACTGCCCCTTTACTGCTAGACTGAACTTTGATTATACTAACAACATAGCCGAATATGAAGCCTATGTCATAGGACTTAAAGCTGCTATTAAAAGGGGAATCAGAATTTTGCAAGTATTCAAGATTAAACCATGCTAATCTATCAACTTTGAAAAGAATAAGAGACCTGGGATGCTAAGCTAGTCTAATGCAGGAAGCTAATCTCTAAACTAAGACAAGAATTTGATGAAATTATCTTCCATCATTTGCCCTAAGAGGAAAACCAAATGGCTGATGCCCTGGCAATTCTGGCCTTAATGTTTAAAGTAAACCAAGAGTCAAAGGTCACACCTATCTAAATGAGCATCTTTGAAATCTTGACACATTGCCATAGCATAGATGAAGAAAGGTTAGATTATCATGGTACCATGGAATTATCTAGTACATTTAAGACTAATAAAACCTAGGGCATGCTACTAAAACTTAGAAAAGAACCATCTAAAAAATGGCTATAGCTTTATTCTAAATAATGGAATCCTATGCAAGAAAAGTTGGGATCAAGTGTTTTTTCGATGTGGTAGTGCTTCTAAAGCCAAAAGAATCTTGGAAGAAGTCTATGAGAAAATCTATGGCATGTATGGCAATGACCATAGAATGGCAGTGTAAGTCATAAAATCTGGCTATTATTAGTTGACCATTGTGAAAAATTGCATTGTCTATGCCTAAAAATGCCATAAGTGCCAAATTTTTGTAGATGAAATTCATGTCCCACTATCACCTCTACATGTCTTGACTTCCCCATGGCCTTTCTTCACGTGTACATGGATATGATTAGACCCACCACTCCTAAAGCATTTAATGGGCACTGTTTCATTCTAGTCACCATTGATTATTTCACTAAATAGGGAAAGTGGTTTCATATGTCAATGTCACCAAATTTGTTGTGTGCAAATTTGTGAAATGAGACATTATTTATAGATATAGACTTTCCAAACAGATTATTATAAGTAATACACGTAACTTGGGCAACAAAATGATGCAAGCAGTGTGTTTTCAATTCAAAATTCAATATTATAACTTGCTATCATATTGTCCAAAAATAAATGAGGTAGTCAAGGTAGCTAAAAAAAATTAAAAAAGCAAATAGTCTAGAAAATGGCTGAAACATACAAAGATTGGCACAAAAAGCTACCTTGTACGTTGCATACCTATCACATAGAGGTAGAACTTTCAAGGATAATACCCTATTTTCCCTAGTTTATTGTATATAAGCCATTCTACTTGTCGAGGTTGATATCCCTTTGCATAGGGAATTAATGAAATCATAGCTCAAAAGAAGCTGAACGTGTTGAAGGCTGGTATGACCAACTAAATCTTATTAACAAAAAATAGTAAAAGCTATCTGTCATAGGCAAATATACCAAAAGCGTGTGATAAAAAACTATAACAAGAAAGTCCATCCTTATTAGTTTTAAGAAAAGAACTTAATACTCAAAAAGATTATCCCAACCCATAATGATGCATGAAGAAATATACCCAAACTGAAAAGGACCCTATGTAGTAAAATGAACCTTTTTCAGGTGAGCCCTAGTTCTAACTAAGATGGATGGTGGTGACTTGCCTAACCTTATCAACCTCTAATTTTGCCAAAAAAATATTGTGCTTGAAAAGGATTTTAGGATGAAAATTTGATAGGGTATCATAATCCAAAAAATACTTAGATGAAAACCCCAAAGGTCATTTAGGTAAACAAATTCATTTCGGTTAAAAACCCAAAAGAGCAGCTTAAGTAACCAAAGCTTACCTTTGGATTAAACCTAGACTATCATTAACTTGACCTATCCACCATACCATAACCAAAATACTAAATTATGACTTGATCTCCCTGTCCTAACCTATCCTAGCCTGCAAAACCTCTACCTTTACCTGAACTTGGAGAGAAAAGGATCACCACCACATCATGGATCTGATGGGTTTCCTTGAAGATCTGCCAATACCACAAGGGTCGATTACTTAAAAAAGTCTCCGAAAGTGCTTAAGAGAATATTCATGTCATTACCATCAAAGGGCACCAATTGTCCAAAAAAATCTATCCTTAACTCTCATTTTATTTTGAATGAAATACAATTACTTATTTCTTTTTCAATATGCTTTTTCTCACATTGGCATTTCATATTGCATTATGCTTGTCATTTAGTAGATAATACTTGATAAATGTACATAAATAGTAATAGGATTTCCTAGCGTTACTTTAAAAAAGAAGACTTTAAAGGAAAATCATTTCATGACTGAAAGCTAGGACTGAACCTTGGAACCACAGCCGGCCTTATCCATTAGACCAGTCCATTGTAAAAACACAATTAAAGATTTTTTCTCCAACAAATTTTAGCCAAAAGGTTAATGCTAAAAATCCATTTTTGACCCATAGTGTCAACACCTAAAGATTTGAATCAGTCCATTTCAACTATCAAGACTAACTCTTTAAATTTAAATTAAAATGAAAAATAAGCCTACTGAGTTTATCAATAACCATGGTCAAGGACAAAATCCCAAACATGAGCTAATCAACCTCAGAAGCCTTTTTTCGTAAATCATGGACCACTCATACCCCCTAAAAATAACTTTAACCATTCAAACCTTTTAGACATCTACAATAAGATTAATGCACCCTTGAACAAAAAGAAACCCAATAAAACTCTTAGATAGAAAGTAACTTAAAACACCACAATAGATTACCAATTAGGCTTCTAGATTATCACACTGCATTACTCAAGCGTTCATTTATGCTTCATTCCTCATTTATGAAACAATTAACAATTTGTTAGGTACAGACTCCTGCCTTCTAAAGTTTAAAACTATCAAAGAACCCTAGCTATAAATTCCTATTTCCAAAAGCCTTGAAGGGCTTCAGGTAAGAACTTTTGACCCGTTAAGCTTATGAATCAAATAATCATCCAGGTAAGGTATTTAAACTCTTTTAGCCTTATTTAGGAACAACTAGATACCTATCAAGTCTGTCCTCAAAGAGTTAGATGCTTGTTGAGTCTATCCACAATAAGCTAGACACTTGTCAAGTCTGTCCACAATAAGCTAGACACTTGTCAAGTCTATCCACAATGAGTTAGGCACTTGTTGAGTTTGTCCACAAATAGCTAGGCACCTATTAAGTTAAAGTCCACATTAGTTGACATCTATCTAAGGATCAAATCCAAAAAGCCGAGCAGAGGGGTTAAACCATATAAAAACTCATTAAGATTTTTTTATCAGTCAAAATCATCGTTAATAGATTATTCTAAGTTAGATTTCATTTTTCTAGGCACTCAAAGGGCACCATTTGCCTTTAAAAACGACCAAAGACAAGTAACTATAGACACCCATTGTTGTTTAGGCCCACATTCAAGGCATCAAAAGTAATTATTCAAGGCATCAAAAGTAATTATTCAAGGCACCACTGGAGTCATTTAGAGGAGCATAGGTCAATTCCCCATCATTCTCGAGCAAGGTAAGGTGTTCGGAGAGTCAAAGGTATGAAAAATTTGCATTTTTGCATAAATTTATCAATCACAAGCCTTATGTGTCAATACAAGACCCCTACATCATCAAATCTTCAAAATTTTACTATTTGTATCGATACTAAGGGTGTTTGTATCGATATAAACTTACTTTGTAGCTAAAATTTAATTTTTTTTTGGCCAAACGTATCTTTACAAGCTTGAATGAATCGATACATTTTTTAATGTATCGATACATCAGGGCAAAATTTGTTCTATGTGTCGATACAAAATGCTCTGTATTGATGCATGATTATCGCATCTATGCAAAACTTATTGTATCTGTACACACTACAGTTTTCACCCTAGTTTGAGACACTTTTCATTCTTCATTCCATTGGATTAAAACTTAAATTTGGTCACGATTTTAGCTCCAAAAATCATTCAACATCAGACATAGTCACATCCATATCACATGGAATTTATTTTTGAGATAATCATTGGATTGACATTTGGAATTTGAGTCACGCTCAAAACAAATAAAATATGCAGTGAAAAATTGCAATAAATATACTAAATTTCTTAAAGAATTAACTTGCACATTTTTAATTAACTTAAAAATTCAACAAAAATAGAATAAAAAATCATGCCTCATATCAGAATCATCGAGATCCCGTATGAAATTCAATCTTTTCTTGTTTTTGTACACCAAGCCTAATTATTGCAAACCAAAGTCGTCTAATTGTCTAGCCTCTAAAAGTGATGCACACGAAAAACCTTCATAAGGTTGGGATTGTGTTTTGCTAAGAACTATGCAGGCTTAGGTTTTGTAAACCTTTCCTTGATCGAAACCTATTCCCTGTCAAAGAACAAAGGGCAAAGGAAACAATTTCCACTTCCAAGGTTAGCTTCCGACAAAGAATAATATGAAAATATTTTAATCATAAAAGGAACACTAAAACCATATTAAATAGTTAGGTTTAGGGTTAAATGCAATTTTGGTTTAATTGCACTTTAATCGTTAGACTAATTAAACTATTCAATTATATCCCTAAGAGAACAACATCTCTATGATTTAATCCAATTCCATGTTAATTCCATAAAATCATCTTTTTATGTATGACCTATTAGGCCTCTAACATATTGGCAATAAATATAAATTAATTCAGTTAAGAATATTTATATTTATAGACTATAAGCGGCATCAGCAATGCATCATGGCCATCTATACGGTTTTGACAAGCTTTTCAGTATACAGTGTGTTAGTGTAATTTAATCCTTTTCTCATACACCCTAGAGTTAGTAAGAGCATGATTTATTATCTACTCTTAGCCCATTCTATATTAGTACGCAATCATTATGTGTTAAATCTATAATCAGTATTACCTTGGCCAAGGTCTTTAGGTTAACACGGGCGAGGTACAAGTGAGATATGTCTCTTTAAATCACTTGAGGTGATGAATCCTCTATGGATCACTCATTCGCCTTCGGTTTGCCTCATATCATACCTAAAAACCACTATTATTTCAATATCCCTCTATTATGGACCTGTTCATGATGATTTCTAAGTGTGATAATTCATATACAAGGTGACTTGTTGTCATAAGTCTAAGGATTACTTACACTACTGATACATGAGAGTATTTGCATAGACACTTAAGTGAAATAACAAATGGAACTCTCATAGCGATCATGTTTATGAACTTGTTACCATAATAAGCACCCATATGTTATCTTCAAGCATCACTATAATTCAAATCATAAAAACTTGGCTAGCCTTTATGCATTGTTAATAACCTATCTTAACAATACACTGACCAAGAATGGTTTAACAAACATAGCTTTGATGCATAAGGATCCTACAATTAAACCCATTGCAATTCTTTTGCAAAGCCAATGTGTTTCATAGGCTTTATCTTCATAGGACTTTTCATAACAATTATTCAATTGAAATCTTATGGATAAAAAACTACCTCATAAATATATAATGTTTAAATACATGAAATTACTAAATACTAGCTTCTTACAAGCAACAATGATTGGCTAACAAGGCTTACACTATCAATCTCCCACTAGGATTAAAGCTAAT
>JBBYHO010006297.1:0-37409 GCA_038382025.1 Adansonia gregorii | reverse complement strand
ATATATATATATATATATATATATATAAAGCAATGAAAAATCACTCTTGAAATGCGTTCCATTCACACAATATACAAAATATACAACAATGAATAAGTAAAACATTTTCCATACCCGACCTCCCTGTCCAAACAAACCAACTAATCATGGTTGGTAACATCTACCGGGGTGCAAGTCCTGGCATCTGAGATCCGATTAGCATAAATCGTAACCAACTGCAAATTGTGTGCTGTTAAGTCCCTCCAAATGTGGCAAAAATGCTTTCCCAAACATTATATAAATATCCACCAAACAGAAAACATCGGTCTGTGCCCATCAACAATAAGACGCAATGAAACCATTCGAACTCAATGATTTTTAGAGAGAACAAAGAAATAAAACAATACACTAAGAAAGATTTAAAACATGCGGAACTACAAAGTCCATTTCCATCTAGCATAGACAAAGACGAGAATAGAACAAAGGAAGAGCACTAAGCTGGCATGCTCTCATTTACTATTCTTCTCGACTGTGCAAAATTTCAATCTACTTGAATACTGATTTTGTAAACAGAAATAGTGATATTTTTCTGATTCAGGTATTTTACTGTCGTGGAAATATCCTGCTATTTTATTTGAGTTCTAAAGTAAATCCATAAAATAGGCTTTATTTAGGCCATAGGTATCATGCACCAGCCACACTCCAATAAAATGAAATAGGAGCCAGTGGAACTCACGCCTCCCAAGGCCAGGGGCTGGCAACCCTTCAACCGTATGAATGCTATAAGATGGAGCCAACTTGTGATGCAATTCATTGAAACACAATCTTTGTTCATGTAATGTCATATACTACTATCCAGACATCCGAACATTATTAGTTGCAATTAACTGAAAATTTAAGGCATACCAGTTCGAGGCATTACTGTATAATGCAACTTTCCAAGTTTGAAGAATTTAACTTTATAAAGCATATATAAATACCTAAATAAATGCTTTAAAGTGAGAATTGTCTTATCCTCTCCAACTTCTTTCTTAGTATCCAAAGAGGGGATTACTAAAAGTGAATGTAAAACGCTTTAAATCAGTATATCACCAAGTCAATCTTTAATACCTTTGTGTTTACTGAAATTTCAACAATGATGTTAAAATTGGAGATTTTAAAAGCAGTGATCTAACTCTCTTGACCTAAAGCATTAATTTCTGGTGACAAGTAACTGATTTCCAAAACACTCAAAACTTCAACATTTCTTTTAATGATAATATTGCAAGCAACTTAAATTTAATTTTGATAACCGAAATACAGAGGAAATTAAAATGCTTGAGAATCCAAGCAAAACGACAAGGGAAATGAGATGTTCAAACTTCTAAAATTTGAGGTTCTTAGAGAACAATGATAATATTTCAACTTTGATCATCCAAATCAGAAAAAATCACTGAAGAAAATGTTGAAAGAACAATAATAATAAAATAAATTCCATTTACCTAAGCCCTACCTCGTCCATTCCGGTCTTTCTCGTGATCTCGTTGCTTTAAAGCTTAGGCATAGCTCTAAAGAACTTTTTCAACAAACAATCCAATTTTTTCCGAAAAAATCTTGCCAATCAAAAAAAAAAAAAATTAGGGTTGTGGTCGATCGAGCGAATGAAGAGGGTCTGCAAGTGATGAAGGACAAGACAGATGTGAAGGAATACCGAAACTTGGGTTTTGATTTGAGAGGATCAATTAGGAGGATTTTTGAATTTGGGCGTTTGAAAATTTTTTTCCAGATTGAATAACTTCTTCGCATAACGTATGACATGTTTTACAGGTTATTAAATTTCTTTTTCTTTTTATTTCAATAATTTGAACAGCTTAAATTAAATATTTTTAATCTAATGACTTAGTTTAACTTCAGCTGAGCAGCAGCGTTTAATATAGAGCTGATTTTAAAATTTTCCAAAAGGAGGAGCAAGTAGCTCGAAGTTTATGCGCACACTAACACCATAGGCTGCCCATATTGAAACAATTTCAATGGCTGTTTTTAAATATATTTTTTTTTCAGCATTATCTTGTACAATTCTCGATAATTCCAACCTGGAAAAACGTTAAAAACAGCAGCTACAACGGGCCAAAAATCTGTATTTTTCAGATTTCAATTTCATCAAAATCGGTATGATTTTGGTACAACATTCACAATTGTGGCCAACAAGTTGTACCATTATTTAACAAGTTAAAAACAATTTTTGAACTAATTAATTTTAATAAATTAACATGAATTAATATGTTGAAATAATTGAAATTAAATGAAAAATTGTTTATACAATTTCAATTATTTAATCTTATAAAAAATTCTGAAATCAAATAATTTTAAAAAATAGTAACAATCTAAACACTTGATTGATTAAAATAACATTAGCGAAGATCAGATACCACTAGTTGAAATTCTAGTCATGGTCAAACAAATAAAAAAATAAATTTAATCATAATTATTAAATTACGTTGCAAAAAAAATTAAATAAACTTATCGAATTCCTTGAAGGATTGATTTGCATGTTTTTAATCGATCTAAAAATTCAAAAAAAAGTGGAATAAAAAATCATATCTCATATTGAGATTACCAAGATCCTTAATTAAATTCAATCTCCACTTGTTTTTGTATACCAAGCTCAGTTGTCACAAACCAAAGCCGTCCAATTGTCCGTCCTCTAACAGTTATCCACGGAGTGACTTGAGAAACCTTCTTAAGGTTGGGATCATGTTTTACCGAGAACCATGCTAGTGGCTTAGGTTTTGTTGCAACTTAGGTTTCGTAAACCTTCCCTGGATTAAAACCTTTGCCGCGTCAAAGAACCAAGGGCAAAGGAAACAATTTCCACCTCGAGGTTGACTTGCGGCAAAGCATAACATGGTAACACGCTAATCATAAAAGGATGGCTAAGACCATATTAGATATTTAGGTTTAGGGTTAAATGCAATTTTGGTTTATTGCCCTTTAACCCCTAGACTAACTGAACTATTTAATTGAGTCCCTAAGAGACTAATATCTCTATTATTTAATTTAATCCCATTTTAATTCCATAAAATCACCTTTATACGTGTGACCCATTGGGCCCCTAACATGTGGGCAATAAATGTAAATTAATTTGGTTAAGAATATTTAGATTTAAAGACCATGAGCAGCATCTAGCAATGCATCATGGCCACCCAAAAGCTAAAAAAGTCGATAAGGTTTTGACAAGTCTTTCAGTGTATAGTATGTCAGTGTAGTCCAATTTTTTCATCATATAACCCAAGATTAGCAAGAGCATGGTTTAGTGCCTACTTTTAGCCCATTTTATATTAGTATGCAACCCTTATGTGTTAAATCCATAATTAGTATTGCCTTGGCCAAGGGTTTTGACTTAATTTAGGCCAGGTACATGTAAGATATGTCCTTTCAAATCACTTAGGATGATAAATCCTCTCTGGACTAGTCATTCACCCTTAGTATGCTTCATATCATACCCAAAACCACCTTATTTTGGTATCCATCCATTATGGAACCGTTCGCAATGATATCTAAGTATGATAATTGTCGTCGACATTTAAGTGAAATACCAAACAAAACTTTCATAGTTGGTCATGTTCAATAAACTTGTTACCATAACAAGCACCTAACATATATCGTTCTCAAGTATCACTATAGTTTAACTTTTTAGATAGTTGCATGCATCATATGCATGGAGGCTTACATATGTTAGTATTTGTGCATTGTAAATGTCCTGTCTTGACCTTACAATGACCAAGAATAGTTTAAGAAACATGGTTTTGATGTATAAGGATCACATAATTGTGTTTCATGGGCTTTATCTTTATAAAACTTTTCATAACATTTATTCAAATTAACCATTATGGATGAAGAAATACTTCAAAAACATATAATGTTTAAGTACATGAAATCACTAAATACTAGCTCCTTACAAGCAATAATGATTTGTTTGCAGGGCTTACACTAACATGACATATTTTGGAAAAGTCTAATAAGGTTGGCAAGGGGACATTTCATGTTAAAATCTAATTTAATGAAGGGAAAAAGTGTGATTACTCATTTGATTAGCTCATACATGGCTTTTTTTACTTGTAAAAGTCAAGATTAACTAATCAAATATTATAAGCTTACCTTCTGGTATCATGACTCATCAAATGGTGCATACTAAATGCCCCAAATACTCTTTTTGTTAGGTTCTTTTCGATGGTTGAAATGTAGTCCTATATAATGTGATTTTCATCTTCAATCAAAGATATACAATGCATACTACCTCAGCCTCCAAAAACACTCCTTTCTTAACCAAAGCACTATTCTTGTAGCTCCCCCTTCACCCCTTCTAAAACCTTTCTAAAACTGCCTGATTTCCTCCATTTCTACCCTAAAAGCTCTATTCTATTAATACTTTAATCAAATAGCTCCTTCTTTTCATTCCTTTATTGCTAATCCATAGCAAAGAAAGGGAGAAAAGTAAGCTCAAACTTGCTTATTTTACTTCTCAAAGGTAAAGATATAAGTTCAAGCTTATTGGTATAACTTCCATCTTTGCCACTTTTTTTTTTTTATTTTTTATGATTTACATCATTTAGTGAGCCATCCATGTTACCATGACCATTTTAATACTTACTTACACTATTATGGCCTTGGTTGTAGTAGTTCTAGGACTTTAGTGATCTTTTTGGTGCTTCGATCTATTTTGCACTCATTCATGTTTAGTGCTTCTACTATGTTTAGTTTATCATATGTTTGTTGAAATGTCTTTATGGTTGCTTGCAAAAATCTATTTTCAAAAAATCCCTAAGTTAAGTTCATGCTAAATTCAATCAATAAAGAGTAGCATGGATTTAACGTTTTCAATCCATTGGTCCTCTAATCTTAAGGATAAATTAAGCTTTTATGTCTAGATTCATCATATAATGAGGCAAAATGCATTTTTTTCAGCCTAGAAAAATGTTTTGCAACTAGTTTGATTTATTACCTTGCTTTAAGCTTTAAGTTGTAACTCAATGGCATAGGTAACAAGTCATCCAACTACCTAATCCTCTAAGGGTTAGGATGGATGAATGATTCCACTACCATAGACCTCAATTGTTGGATATTTATATCTCCGGCACATTGAAATTTGACTAAAAACCTTAAACTTGAAAAAAAAAACATTGTTTCAATACTGACAACACTTTTTCGCGACTTGAAAAATTGCTTTCGAAACCTTAATTATTGTTTTAGAAATTCTTGACAGTTTTCCCTTAAGGGGCATTGAATTAGCATTCTGATAGTATTGTTGGCATTAGGTCATGCTCAAACAATAGAGTCATGATTTGTCAAACCTTCGCTGTTCTGAACACCTAGAAGCAACAATTTGTATTTTGTTTGGGCCATTTCAGCCCATTAGATGATTTTTCAAACAATTTTCATGAAAAATTCATGAAACTCCCTTTCTAAAAAGGTATAATCTATGATTTAATGATTCTAAATGATTTTATGATGATTTTTCAAAGTTCGCTACAACTTTTCCCTTATATGCACTATTAATACCAAATTAGACTTTAATTCAAAATTTGATTTTTTAGATTTCTAAAATATTTTTACATTAATCCTTGTCGTGTTACCTTTCCAACTCGATTGCCCCCTGAAGCCTTCAGATAAGGTCAGAATAAATTTGAGAAGGTAGACAGCATGATGTTGTCTCTCGTTTTTTGACTTCAAGAATGTTAATTGAATCTTTATTGAATCCCTTTTCGAAGGCACTCGAATGCCTCAAAATGCACTAGATTAATTTTCTCCATGGAGTCATGTTTTACGCGGGTTTTACTAGGCTTGGATCAAGGCCCCAAAAAATTTCAATTTAGGCTCTTGCTTTAAATTTTTGGTTTTAATTCAAAATATTTTCACTAAAAATATTCTATTTTTTTAAAACATTAAAATTTTCACCTTTAGGGATATTGTAACCCTTTTTTCCTAAACCATACTCCAGCATCATTTTTCAAACATGAAAATCCAAATTTTCTCCCTTTTAAACTTCTCAAGCGTTTTTATCAAAACCTACTTTTTTCATGTGTCAAGCAATCATCGAGTCCAAAAGCATCTCAAACTTGTTATTTTGGTTATTATTCAATAGCCAAGGTCAATTATGAGATACGTCTCGACCATCTTCGATTTTTTATACTTCTGTGTGTTTATTTTTATGCAATATTTATTATATTCCTTTAAGCCTTACTAACACATTTCTTTCATTGATGATGATTTTGCACTCATGCTTTAAAATCGAATTTCTTGAAATTTAAGGCAATGTTCCATTTTGATATCCCCTAGTGCTTGATATGGAATACCTTTTTCCAACCAAATCCAAAAATATTTTAAGCCTTACATATTGTGATACCTTCAGGTTACGTGATGATATCAAACCTTTTTGCAAGAATTAGACTTATTTTTTCAAAATTCATACATTATGAAAAGGGATTATAATTAAATAGTAACATAACAAAACCAATAATAAATCAAGATTGAGATGTTATATGATCATGAGGTACCAATTTATGGTATTGTAGGGGTGCTAATCCTTCCTTATGCATAACTAGCTCCCAAACCCTTTTAAAATGAACTTTGGTATACATAAATCATAAAATAACTATTCATGACTCCAAGTCTTTGGCCACTTCATGATGGCCATCTAAGACCATGTTGGGGAAGCAATTTGTCCGATGGTCTGTCACCACTCTCATCTCATAATGCCTAATTGAAATCTCGGTTAATAGATACCCCACAGGCACATTCTCATTACTTTTAAACTTACGCGCATTAATCGAGTGATCATAGTCATGGCATGTTGCTAACTCTAGTTGCTATTATATAACATCTAGATACTCAAACACTGTCAGACAACCAAACACATCCAAACAAAAAATAAAAATTAAGGCATTTATGAGATGCAGGGAATGTTGATACGAATGGTAATAAGCCTAGTGGCATTTTCATTTCAAAATGTTGTTACATTTTATAACATGGTAATTGACACTGACTGTGGTGGACTTTTCACTAAATGTCATTTATTTATAGATGACACTAATTTGTTAACCAAAAAAAAGAAGGTGCCAAAGGCCTGATTTGTTTTAATGCAGTTATATAGCAACTTGGTTATTATAGTTCAAGCTTTAATTTAAAAACTTTTCTTTTTGTTCACCTTTTACCAATAAAAGAAGTTTACCAAACCATATAATTGCCCATAGTAAAACAACCAGCAAATAGTTATATCTTAGTTGTGCAGATATCAATATATTATTTATTTTTACATCATGAGGCACAAAAATAATAAAATCTATATTTAATAGATTGTTTGCTTATAAAGTCAAAAACATTATGTATATGTTATCAATTATACTTTATGCAAGATATGATATTGAAAGCGAAAAGTTGGCTAGTAATATTTTGTATGAAAGAAAAGTAAAAAGAAAATTAAAGTTTCCTTTGAGTTTAATTTTAATAAGGTTGTCGCACATGGCCAAGATACAAATCCCAGCTAGTCGGACTTAACAGGTCAGTATACCCCTCATTCCTGTTTGTATCTCTATGTCATTTTTTTTAATTTCTAGGGGTCTTGTCATTATTATTTCTTCCTTTTTTTGGGGGACTAAGTTGTCGAGATGAATCACTCACTCGACATAACTTTAAATAGTCACTATGAAATAATTATTTATTTTTCTTGGACTCACCACCAATCTAGTATGGCTAGGTGAAGTTGGTCACTTATCAGAGTTCACATTTTAGGGTTATGAAACCCTAGAAAACCAACTCTAAAGTATGCACTCATACCAAAAATCACACAAAAGGGTCCGACGAGTCGATTACAAACACAAGTAAAGATTGATCCCTTCCATGATGCTCAAAAATTTGTACCTTATTAACCATTTATTGATTTAAATTTGATTTTTTATTTGGTTTCAATATTTGATATTTAATTATAACCCATTTATCAAAATAAAATTTTATAAAACAAATTCATTAGTTCAGATGAGAAAATCAAGTTTATAATAATTTTGAAAATCAAAGTATCTTTCGTACCCCATTAGAGGACTAAAGGAATACGAAAGATTTTATCATTCTCTTTCATACCCCACTAGAAAGCCAAAAAATATGAAAAGTTTTAAAAATCAAAATATCTTCCGTACCTCACTAGAAAGTAGAGGGATACAAAAGGTTTGATTTTTCAAAATTCATAAAAAATTTTGATTTTCTTGATTTTAAAAAAATATATCTCATTATTAAAATAATTCTATGTATTATTTTAACTCGAAGGCATTGCCCTAATTTTCTAAAAATTTTGATTTTATTAAAAATATTAGTATTTATCTTAAGACTCAATTTCAACTACACGTATAAAACTAGACGTAAAAGACTTGAACATGGTTGATAAGACTAAATTTCCTTTAGAGTACCTTTGACACGGAAGGATCTTAGTAACTCTAAAGGACTTGATTTTATTGCAAAAACCAAAATGCCTCTAAGATATACCATTGACGTGAAAGTATCCTAGTACCCTTAAAGGACTTGAAAATGATCATGAAAGACGAACCTATCCGTAATGCACAGGTTCGTTATGAAAGAATACCAATGATTTACATAGGACTTGGTTTTAGGGTAAATTACTAAAAAGTTGCTAGGGACTACTTTTGTCATGGAAGCAACCTAATAACCCTAAAGATGATAAGAAATGACAATTTTACCCTAAATGGGTAATTAGAATATTAAAGGCAACCTAAAATGCAAAAATTGCAACTAAGCCTCTAAACTTTTTAAAATTATGTTTTAAACCCAAAACGACAAAAAATGCAAGAAATGTTCCTAAAATGACCAAAATTCCCTAGATATGTAATCTAATGTAGGAAAATACCATCTTGACCCTAAAACACAAGGTTTTCTTAAAGGACTCCAAACTTTGCTAACTTTGCAATTTAGTCCATACATAAAATAAACTTACAATTAAATATAAAACATATCATAAAAAACCATGGAAACGATGCTAAATGCCATAAGAGGTATTCAAATAAATACCTATGTCCTTGAAACAATTTTTTTTTCAAATTTTGCAGATTAATCCCTAAACCTTCTAAAATTACAAAAAGACCCCAAAAAGCTAGAAATGTATTTCAATATGATAAAATGCATGAAACACACCTTAAGGGTATATGAAGGTCTCAACTAAGCATGGAAGCCTAGAAATAATTTTTTCATTTTTACGATTTAGTCTTTATATTTCCTATAATTAAAAAAAAAACACCAAAACATAAAAAATTCACCAAATCACACTCGTACATGTTGCCAGATACCCCTTTATCTTTGGATGATCTGAATAAAGCATGCATCACTTAAAAATACATGGTGGTGTGGTTGAGCCTTTAAGTTATCCCTTAATCGAGATTTGAGTTTGGCATAGATAAGGAGAGTGATCATCAAGTGAATCACTCATCCAACTAGTCTCAAAACGCTACCATAAAGCGGCCATAAATTTGGAGTCGCCATCAATTATTTTAGGCTAAGCGTGATTCTCACTTTTGGTTTTGGTTTAGTTAGTTTCACTTTATCATTATTTTGATATAATCACCTTTAATGCATGAAATTTTGTAAACTGTAGAATTAAGTTTTTGAAAAAAGATTATATCACCTATATGCCCCAAAACTATGGAAAATATAGGGATTTTTGTGAAGATAATTTTTGAATTAAAATTTAAAAATTTGGATATTTCATTTCAGGTATTGGAAAGATACTGACACTTAACATTGCCTAATAATTTTAAAAATAATTGTAAAATATAAATGTACCATGGTTACTACAAAAGGGAAAAGTGTTAGTAGTACAAAATAAAATTTAATAATATCACATGAAAACAATCATACAAAAACATAAAAAAGGAAGAGACGATCAGCTTGTATCTCGTAATTGTCTTCGATTATTAAAGAATAACCGAGATATAACTTTGAGATGCATTTGGATTCAGTTGTAACTTGAGGCATAAAAGAGAGGTTTTGATCAATAAACTTAAGGATGTTTGAGAGAAAGAATTTGGACTTCAAGTGAAATTGAAAAAGGGGGTTAGAGTATCACCTCATAAGGTGAGGTTGAAGTATCCCCCAAAATAAAAATTTTGATGTGTTATAAACAATTTAACTAGGGACCCAAAAAATCTAGGAAAGAGAAAATTATGATGATATGTGAAAAATAAGGTTGGAGTATCCCCTTAGAAAATAAGGTTAACGTATCCCCAAAAAGTAAAAATTTTGATGTTTATGGAGAAACATAATATTTTAGATAAAAAGGTATTTTGAAGATAAAACCTGGGAGTTTGAATAAAATTATCCTTTTGTCTTTGCTTTGATCTAAGCTTGGAGTGTTTATATTGTATTATATGTCTTCGTGGGGAGCCAATCAGATGCTCTTCGAGGTGTTTGAACGTCTTGATAAAAGCGATTAAAAAATTGGGTTAATTTTAATTTAAAAATATGGGAAAGCATTGCACTGTTTTCTTTCTTAAATTTAAGGTAAATTCGAAGGTGTTAGAATGTGAATGAGTTACTATTGAAAAGTTAGCTCAGCAAAATTTAATGTAAAAAATATTCTAAATCCTAGAAAATCGCTATCGCATATATGAGAAACTGAGAAGTGAACAAATTCGAGATTCTGTTACAACACAAACTAAAAGGAAAACAGCTAGGAAAAAGAAACCATCTTACAATGTTAGAAAATGTAGGTATTGTAGACTGCAAAGACATACTAAACTTACTTGCCCAAATTTGAAAATTATAATGAAGAACAGTGGTCTTGAAAACAATTGTTATGATATTGATAAGGAAATGACATCAAGCGCATATACAAATTGGACTTTTGATAAGGTCATATTCAAAAATCCTAATATGTCATGAATTAACTATAATAATTATATATTAAGACATTGATTTTGGTTACTAAATTGCCTCATAAAATGCTTTTTCTGTGACATGAAGATGATCTAATTGCATACCAAAATTTTATACCAACATTAATTATTGATGGCAATTGCAATATGCAAGTAATTATCTTATTTTTTACTGTATCCATATATTTCATTTTAATGCCATGCATTAGCGATTACGTGTGAACAAAAGGTGACATTTTTCCTTAAATTGTTAGGATGACACATTCTCATTCAGCAATTATGAATCCAAACTAAATGAAGGTGTTAAATTAGGAAACATTTCAAACTAGTTTGGATCAACAAATTAGTAAATTCTGATATCATTACAATTAGCATTCGCAATATATATTGTAACAGGCACTTTCTGATGAATCCCTTACAATGTTTGTTTGCTAAATATGTACATATTTATAGTTGGGAACATAATGGTACAACTATACTATAACCAAAATCAATTGCTGTTTTGCTTTACGCTTCTACTATATTACATGATTTTACTCTTAAAATCTCAATTTCAGTCTCCACGACTTATTACGGCATCACCTGTCAAAAAACAAAAAGATATATAGATCTACAACAAAAAATTTATTAGTTTCCCTTATCAACGACAAGCAAAATGTAATTTGTAATGTTCGACAATTCCTTTGAAGTATAGGTTAGTAACTTACCATAATTGAAACAAAGTCCCAAAGTTTAGTCCATCATTGCTGTGATCTAAAAACCAACTTTATCAAAAAATGGATGTCTCTTAGTATTACCACATTGCACAAGATGAGAAATCATTACAATTTTATTGTACCATAACTTAATCTTCTAGAAATGAGACAAAAGTAGATTATTAGCTATTTTGACCCCTTTCAAAATTAATCATGCATATTATCAGCTCTTATGCGTAATGAAAAGATAACATATATATAATCATGTTAGGATTTTAAGCTTCAAACTGTCATCCTTCGTACCTGGAATTATACAACTGAGCCTAAAATCAACCTAAAACCCAAAGCCTAGCACAACAATAATCAAAACTTGATCTTCGCAATAGAAATTAGTGACTGTTTCATAAGAGGCATACTTTTCTAGAATTTAATGGTAGTGTCACACACCCTATTCCGTAAAGTGTTATCTTCATGGTTTATGATTTTAGAAGGATATTAAAAATCATCCCATTCCCTAGCATGCTACATTGAACATACAATTACGTTATAGTTTGTAATCAACCTCTAATATTTGATTATGAAAATTATTCATAAAAAAGTAGCTTACCACAAGTGGATAGCTTGTAACATGTGGATGTTCCATGAGAGCAATAAAATATATTTTGCAATCATAACTCTACATATTGAATACAGTCTAAAAAATGTAATCCTTTATTACACTCAACCAAAACTACACAAAAGTATTGATTAATCCACATACCTATTGCTTTGGCGTGGAATGTTGTTTAGAGCAACAATTTTTAATTGATCAAATGGGACCATTGGACTGCCAACCAATGATGTCATAACAGGATCCATAAATAATTTTGCACAAAAAGAGGTCTATTTGAAGTGAAGAACAAGAATTTCTAATAGTTGTATTATAAACCAAAGCAAGAAAATAACAAAATTTTCTCATTTCTTTATAACATAAATCATTTGTGTTTTTACAGTTTACCACATAAGTGACATCTGTAACTCTTTTTTTATTGCCTTTAATGCATGGAAGTGTATCTAATACTGCCCAACATATCTATCACACACAAGTACCAATGCTTGTTCATATCATTCATTGGTATGCAGATCTGCAATTGTTAAAACCAAAATGACAATTTGTTTTAAATTTTAATCTTACCTAAATTTATAAATAATTCTAGGAAAATTTTCTCCACTATATGCCTTCTAAATGAACCAATATGTCTGTATAAAAGAATGAATATGAGGTTACCTTATAACGATTGCTTAAGGATCTCGTGCGAATGAATTTTGCTTAAAAAATTTCATTGTCTCTGTTGTTGTGCATTCGTTTGACAAGAAACAAGTCTGCAAAGAATAAAAAAAGGTAACACTTCCTTCAAAACGATTAAAATTAACTTCTAACATTATGACATCAATATACACTTATGCATAATCTTGTAGGAAAATACCATCTCTTTGTAGAGATTTGCATGGCTTTACAATCGTACGGCATGGTCCAGGCCACAAGGTTAACAATGTAAGAAACATAAATGTAATTCAACCCAATTATCTACTACAAACTAAATGTTAACATTGGACATATGAACAATATACCATAATTACATTTGAAGTCACCCACTATGTTGGGTGCAATGATTCAAAATTCTCAATAGTTGCAAATGTTGTACCAAAATGGACAACAACTTCATACAATATAAATTCGTAATGAACATAATATCAATTTTAATAAATGTACCTTAAACCCAGAATTATAAATAATGATATTATTACTTACTTTCTCTGGACATCGCCATTCCAAATAAAATTGCATAATGCATATTCAAGTTCACCAATTTCCCTCGAGACTTTGACAATGGCCTTCTTTGCAAAAACCTTCAAATGTTTGTTTAACGCAACAAATGGCATATAGTACTACTCATTAGTAACTAGCATTTTATACTTTTACCAAATATACCTTAAACCCATAGTAGTCTAATAAATACAATATGATAATATGGAAAACCAAAAAAGAAGCATATTACATAAAAAGATGATCTCAAGATCAATTCATATTAAGTCCAAGCATTCGAAAAGGTTACAAAAAAAAGATAAACAAAATATATGCTCTGTAACATGAGCATATTATATGTACCTGCAAGATAAGATTTCAATTGTTGTCGGATGCAATCTTGCGTAACATTTGTGTGAAGATCACAACAATTTTGATCTGGCACGCATCACTATCTGACTAGCACCTGAGGCAAAAGTTGACCTTGACCTAACATTTTTTTTCTTAAGGAATTGACCCTACAATATGTAACGATATTAATCGACAAAAATTAAATACATATCTTAAAATATATAATAATCATTGATTTGAAAATAAGTAAATATGTATACCTTTTTTTTTCATGGCGTAGAACAATCAGAGCTTAGATGTGTAATGGACACAGCACTTGGTGTACCCAAATCAACATCTATTTCTTTCCCTTCCAAACTAATCTCAATGGGACAATTGAAGTCACCACTAACTTTTTCCAACTTGATGCTCTTCCCACCAACCTTAGACATTGCTTTTTACTCAATAGTTTTTCTTTTTAACTTAATGTCACCTATATTGGTCTCTGGGATCGATCTCTCTAAAACAACATTCATAGAATCCTTAATGGTATCCATCGTGGAAGCATAACTCATAATGCTTGTATTCATGTGCTTCATGTTTTCAGACATTCTATTAATATTGTCTGCAATGCTAGCTAAATTTAATTTGAGACGATCTACTTTTGATTCCAAATGGCATACTTTTGATTCCACAAGATTCACTTTGTCTTTAATCTTTTGAAAATTTGCAATAAAATACCCCATTTACTAGTGCATAGTGTATTACATTTTGTTAAGTCCATAAAATTTGACATAACATTCTTACCTTTGACTTAACATGCTCCAACTTTTTTTTCTCCTCTATTGACCTTTATATGTCATGTTCATTGGCATCAACACCCTACAAGTAATGAATTCCAACACCATCAAATGTGGAAATTCATATAACAATAACCAATTATAAAGTAACAAAAGTTGGATAATAGATGTCACTTTTAATTTTAATACCTTTCTAAAGTCCTTTGAACGAGATCATATCTTGCCAACTTTAACTTTTCCCTAATAACTAATGTGAGGAACAGCAGTTGAAGTTGTAGCTTGTACACTCCAAACTTTACACAAATAATCATAAAACTTAATCTATAAAAAATAATTACAATTATTGAATATAAAAACTAAATAACTTAAACTTCTAATTAGGGTGCATGCTGAACTTTAAATCAAGATTGTATCAATAGTAAACAACCAATCTTTACTGACCTTTAACAATAACAAGCAATCGGTCAAGTATGAAGTCGATGATTTCTTTTTTCTTACATAAAAATTTGTTATCCCAAGAAGAAGCTTCTTATAGACGTGTCTAGCGTAATTAACTGAGACCATTTTCAGTTAAACATGAATAATAATCTTGACTTTGACCAACTTCAGTTTTTGGACACAAAAATCATCCAATAATATACAAGAGGACTCTAGATTTTAGCTCTTTAGAATTAGTTTCCAATGCCATCATTTCTTCCTCAGGACAAATAAAACTCAACTTCTTATGGCTTGAAATATTGTACTTCTTACAAAGAGTAAGCCTATCTTCCTTGACCATTAAACTTGACACATCGACTTTGTCATTCTATAAACCAAGAATGGCTTCAACATCCTCCAATATGAAGAAAAAATACTATGGCCATCAAATTTAATGGAGTTAATTGAAACATCAAAGTTCTCAACCAAGAATTAACACAGTTCTCTTCTCAAACTTAGACATTTTAGTAGTAGTAGAGAACCGAAACCAACACTAGATAACATCTTCCTTTTTTTGATCCTTTAATTGTTAGAAGACTTTACACAAGTTATACGGGCTATAGCGTGTCAACACCAAGCCTTGCACATGAAGTACTAATTAAATACACATACTAAAATAACGTTATACTTAACTTTTACATATTTTTTCTTTAATATAACATATTTTTTCCTTTATATATTACCTTCTTTGCTTTTTCATTACCCATTCTCTATCTTTTCAATTCTTCCATTTTTTTTATACTGCTATTTTTGAACAGCTGTTTGCCTTATGAAAGGCTCCTTTTCCTCTGCAAAAAGTAGCTTCCATTTAGCTCCTAGCTCTCAATGAGCCTAACACAGAACCAACTCATTATTCACTCACATTGTCATACATATCATGTTGTTTTAATAATATTATATTACTATTCTTCATAGAAAGAATATGCATAGATATATATATGTGTGTGTTTATATTTACAGAAAAAAATAACCAATCGTAAGTCTATGTTGCCTAATACTTTTAATTTACAAACAAAAGAATTAAACAAAAATATGTCAATATAAGAACAATAAAAAATATTATTATTGACCTCTGCTATCATCTTCGATTTGTTTTCACCATCTATTTCTAGTTTTCACTGATTGATGCTGTATAAAGCAAATAACATAAACAATTAACTTGCATTCTTTAAATCTAAATGCAACGACCTACCACATAATGTTTTATATGTGGGTGTTGTTATGTTTAATGAGATTATCAGAGAATAAATTCTATTATTACTTACTAATAATTCAAGAAAGCACCCTTTGGTTTCTCGACCTTCCTCATTGTCTTTGTTTTATTTTGCCTTTCACTCTGTTCAACCATTGTTTCATTCTCTTCACCAACTCTGACCATCTCTTTAAATCTATAATAAAATGAAACATAATTAGAGTTATCCAAGGTAACTCTTTTATATATCTGAGAGGCCAGAATTGGGGAAACTTCAAGCATTTAAATAAATATTTTTCAGAAATTGAAAAAAATTTAACAAACATCTTCCTAAACATATAAATCAAACTAATTCAAAAAATCAACAACTTAAACTCCATACATCATCTCAAACAGCTACGATAAAATTTTCAAAAATTTGACTATTTAAATATTTCTTAAATAGTAAACAACAAGCTAATGGACTTTAAAGACGCAACGACAATATATCAAACTAGTTCTTTTTTTATCTAAAGTTGCCCTAAAAAATTAAAAAGGGAAAAATAGGTTTGTACCTTTTATGCAGGTTTACTGTTTTATCAAGCTGCTATAAACTCAAGGTTGACACTGTTTGAAGTTTAGAGTGTTGACTAAGGAAGCTGATTATTTTAGGTTAGAGGATCAGGTTAGGTTTAGGTGTGGCTTTGATTTTTTTGGTTTTTTTTTTTTTGGATTTGATTTTAAAAAAGCAAATTGACAGAGAAAATGAGATTACTCAAAAATTTGAAATTTGAAGTTCTAAGATAATAATGATAAGCTTTCAACTTTGATCATTCTGGTCCTAGCTTGTGATCTGAAATACCATTTACCTATGCCCTAGCTCGTCCATTCCGGTCTTGCTCGTGATCTTGTTGCTTAAAATGCTTCGGCATAGCTCTAAAGAACTTCTTCAACCAACAATCCAATTTTTTCCAAGATAATCTTGTCCATTGAGAAATAATTTAGGGTTGTGGTCGATCGAGCGATTGATGAAGGTATGAAAGTGATGAATAAGAGGCGACTGTAAAGAATACCCAAATTTAGGTTTTGATTTTAGAGGCAAAATTGGGAGGGTTTTTGAATTTTAGGATTTGAAAATTTTTTCACACCACGTATTCTCTTCACAAAACATATGACCTTCTTTAGAGGTTATTCAATTTATTTTTTAATATTTTCAATGGCTTGGATTAAATATCTATCTAATGACTTGCTTTAACTTAAGTTGAGGGGAAGCATTTTCTAACGACCTGATACTAAAATTTTCCTGTCAAGTGCATTTCATGTCTTAATAATAACAACCATTCAACCATAAACAAATTTTTGTTTTATGGATAAAATATAGGGAAACCAACTAAAAAGTTAAAAGAGATAAATATCGATGTTTCTTTCTTTCGGCCACGTCGTAAATAGCTTTCTTTAGAAATATTACACTCAAACTTATCAAAGATTTAATATTTTTAGGAACACATGTTAACTATTTAAGATTCAATTCCCTGCACTCGAAAATGTGTCAAATATTATATAAGCCCTGATCGCGCCAGTCAATAACAGCTGCTCGTTTATCTTTTCTTATAAAGTGGATCACAGATCAGATAGATTCTGAATAGCTATGACATGGAGACAGGAGCTGGAGAAGCCCTAAGCCCGTTATGGAGTATTATAGTGGTTGCAGCCATAGCCGCAGTGCTCCAGTTCGGATGGGCTCTACAACTTGCTCTTCTAACCCCTTATGTTCAAACCCTCGGTGTCCCTCACGTTTGGGTTGCTTTTATTTGGCTTTGTGGCCCCATCTCTGGCCTCCTTGTTCAACCTATTGTAGGTTACAACAGTGATCGTAGCACTTCTCGCTTCGGTCGTCGTCGACCCTATATTGCTGGTGGAGCATTTTTGGTTGCTTTGGCTGTTTTCCTCATTGGCTTCGCCAAAGACATAGGCCACCAAGCTGGTGATTCATTGGAAAAATTCACAAAGCCAAGAGCGGTTGCTGTCTTCGTTTCAGGTTTTTGGATTCTAGACGTAGGTAACAATATGTTACAAGGTCCATGCCGTGCTTTCCTTGCTGACCTTTCCGCAAATGATCATAAAAGAATCAGAATTTCAAATGGATGGTACTCTTTTTTCATGGGTGCTGGAAACATTTTGGGTTACGCAGCTGGTTCCTACTCAAATCTCCACAAAATCTTTCCTTTCACAAAAACTATTGCTTGTGATGTTTACTGTGCAAACCTCAAAAGTTGCTTCATCATTGATATTATTTTACTCTTGTCGGTGACGACAACCGCAATTGTAATTGTGAAGGAGACACCATTAACCAGTAAGGATATTGTTTTAAATGAAGAGGAAAGAAAATCATTTAAGCCTTTCTTTAGGGAGGTGTTGACGTCATTCATGACCTTGAAGAAACCAATGTGGATCTTACTTTTTGTCACTCTCCTTAATTGGATTGCCTGGTTTCCATTCATGTTGTATGATACTGACTGGATGGGAAGGGAGGTTTACGGAGGGAATGTGGGGGGAACCGCAAGTCAAGAAAAATTGTACAATGATGGCGTGTGTGCAGGTGCATTAGGTTTGATGATTAACTCAATTGCGTTAGGGTTTGCTTCATTGGGATTGGAGCCTATTAGTCACTTGATTGGTGGGGTAAACAATTTGTGGGGTGTGGTGAACTTCATTTTGGCTGCATGCTTGGCTGGGACGGCGTGGGTCGCCAACGTTGCTGAGACTTGGCGAGCTTCAAATGGACCTCCAATCGAGGCTCCTCCAAGCAACATCAAAAACTCTGCCTTGGCTGTGTTTGGATTATTGGGTGTTCCGCTAGCGGTTAGTTTCTATTCCCATGTCACTCCTCTATTCTTTACATAAATGTGTACTAATTTTCCATCTTTTACTAAAAATTTATTCATTTAATTTGAAAAGGAAAGATAGAAATAACAGTAAAAAGACGAGTAATAGAATTGGTTTTAAAAATGTCATAGGCAGAGATACCTACGCATTGGATCCAGTTCGTACCAATAACTGTTAAGCTGCAGCTTGAGCTTTGCCATCCCTTGCTTAAGCCTATATTATTAAATACTAATATAATTTATATTATATTTAATTTTGTAAATATGCTTAAAAGTAAAAAATAATTAAGAAAACTTCTTATCAATGCAATACTTTATTTTTGGAGCTAGTCGAAAATTTTTGTTGAATGCTTAAGTAAGGTCAAACTTCAAGTATGTGGGGCCACCCAAATGATGAATAAGATTATTTTTAAGTCTCTTTTTAAGATTATTCAATTGATTAAATTCTTTTAAATGAATTAAAATTATAACATTAACTGTATATCAACTACGATATTTTAGACAAAATCATACAAAAAAATGTGATCTTAAAGAATATTGCACCAATTAAAGAAACCCTTAATTAGGAAGAACACAATTTTATGTCTCAATTTGGAGTTAGACTTGTTATATTTTGATTCCTGTTTAACCTTTTCTTACATATATATATATATATATAATTAATACAAGTCGCCTATCAAAGGTGGGCTTGGAAATTAAGTATCAATGATATCTGTGTCTCCATATATATATATATATATATAAAACCAAAATATATACTCTGATAATAATACTTTATTGTGTTGTTTTATGCAGGTAACTTACAGCATTCCATTCGCCTTGGCATCCATCTATTGCTCGATCGCTGGCGGTGGTCAAGGTAGTTGTTGCTACTTGTTGATTATAGCTTGTCTTGGTGGCTATGCTTGTAATATATTAAGCTAGCTATCATTTCTGTTTTCTAATAATTAATTTTCATGCGCTAAAATTGAAATTGTAGGGCTTTTTTTGGGAGTGCTAAATTTGTCAATAGTTATCGCACAGGTAAAAATTCCTATAATCATTTACCTTGCATTAGATTAGATTCCCTTTAGGGAGAAATGCAAGCAGAATTAAGCTAAATCCGTAAATAATTTCTAGAAAAATTATCATATTTTTGACATTAGAATAATTAAAGTTTACAAGTAAAGTTAACAAAATAAAAAATATCCTTAAAGTATAATAAAAATAAAATATATAATAATTTTTTAATTCATTAGTAAAATTAAAAGAATTTTATATTTATTAGCAAACTCTTTATTTTTACGTCCTTTTAACATGAATTTGATAATTTTCCTTTTAAGAAATTTAATTATAACATTGTTTTTGTTCTGTCGATAACCATATTCACAAATATATAAAATTAACTGGTTTAATTTGGGAAATCTCTGACAGATGTTCATATCAGTCGTTAGTGGACCATTGGATGCAGCATTTGGGGGCGGGAACCAACCAGCATTTATGTTGGGGTCTGTTGTGGCTGCCATTAGCGCTTTATTGGCAATTGCAGCCCTTCCAAATCCATCATCTCTCATCCGTGAAATAGGCGTACACTGACCACTAATCATTATAAATTTTGCATAATAAATTTTAGTGAAGATGTATTTTTTTTTTAACTTTTGGAATTTCATTGTATTTATCGTATTTAAGAAATTATTTAATTAATTTTATTTATTTGAATTGGTTTGAGGTCTTTTAGTATGGCGCTAGATTCAAGTTGTAGACATTAAATGGGAACGCATCTGAAGCATAGAATGATCATGGACCATGCATATACTTAAGTCAATATGATGTTTAGTCGAGTAAGGGCAAAGAGTTTTTTAGGGGAAAGAGTGGATGAGAGCATGAGAGAGTAAGCTAGTGAGAATACTTATCCTTACATGATATGTAAATATAAAGGCAGCCAGATGAACCTAAATCCTAAAATTGGCATGAAAAAATTCAAATTGAAATTTGTCCAAATTAAATAACAAAGTTATAAACTAAAATCTTAGAAATTGGAAACCTAAATGGTCAAAATTCGAATGATTTAAGATCAAAATAATCCTAAGCTTAAATAACCTAAACCTTAAATAATAAGATAGAAAAAGAAACTAAAATGAAGGGAATCATAGAAAGAGTTTGAGAAAGAGAGTTTGTCAATTTATCGCCCGAGAGCCCCCAAATAAATTGCAATAGTTTATATATGTCTTACCAGTTGCATAACTTTAGCTTTTCGTGGATATAATGGAAAAATTATCAATAATTTATTAATTCTACTGAAAAAGGAAAACTCATACTATGGCATTTGTCATATGTTGCTAAATATCATAAGAGTGACGTAAAAGCTTTGTATTGATGTTTATAACAAATGTCAAATTATTCAACTAGATAAGAAGGGAAGCGGAGCTTTTCATTCAACCTCCAACATAACCATTGTATAGTGCTTTGAAGAGAAATAATTAAAGGTGGAGAACTGAAAACCTATATCCTCCATTTACATTAGCATTTAATTATTTGTCAAAGAAATTTATACAATTATTATTTGCCATCCATGTCACCTTTTTTATGGGAAATGGTAAAAATTTTAATATTCAGTTTAAAAAACATCATTTAACTTTATGGGCTGTACCCTTCATTTTTTTTTTCCTTTATTGACTTCTATGACAAATCTTCTCTCTCCTATCTTTTCTTTTTCTTTCTTTCTTTCATATTTTGTTTCTCATGCTTTTTGCTAAATCTTAGTGTGAAAGACTTGTCAAGTCTTGCTGCAGAAGATTATTTGCCTAATCTTTCATATTTTCATTTCTCATATTTATTTTTTTCTTCATTCAATTTCATGTATTTTTCTTTTTTTTTCCCTTTTCTTTTGTCAAACACCTCAAGTTTGGCTAATTCATTTTAAAAAGAAAAAAAATGGGAATAGGAAGGAAAAGAAAGGAAAAGGCTTTGGCCATGCCAATTTGGTTCAAGATCAAATTTGACAATGTTTGACAAGCAAGATCTTTTATATTTTTTTAATTACTTCTATTGTTGATTAGATTTAATGTGATTGGGGTTTTTATCGGTCATAACAAGCTACTTTTTATCTCTCATTGATGGATTTGATCTTTTTTCTCCAGTTCTTTTGTTAGAAAATGCATGGTCCCTACATGTTTTAGATTATTCACATCCATTCAAATAGCTAGCCATAGTTGGATCTGAGCAACCCGAAAGATCGACAAGCAGGAATGGCAAAGATAAGATAAAAAAAGACAATTGAACCATATCATCCATGGAACAACATTTAAAACAAGTGAGATATTATTATTATTATTATTATTATTATTTTGTTCATTTTTGCCAATTTTGCTTTAGATTAGTTTTTTTATTATTATTTTGTTCATTTTTGCCAATTTTGCTTTAGATTTTTTTTTGGATTAACAAATTTTAATTTATTTTTTGTGATTATTTTTATGGATTTCAATGAAATAACTACAAAAAAGAATAAAGAAAAAAGAAGTCTAGAAAAAAATAAAAGAAGAAGGCTTATTATTTTTTTCTTCTTAAGTCTTATAAAAAAATGTGATCTAAATTTAATGAAAGGATCCCAAATTTCCCTTTGAAATATTTTTCTATAAATATATTTTAATTTTGCATCAATGGAGAAAAGAATAAAAAGCAAAGATATAAGAAAGTGAAAATAAAGTGAAAAATTCTAAACCTATTATGACATATTTTGTTGTTTGTTTTTGTTTTAGTTCTTGCTTTTTGAATCATCTTGGTTTTTAGTCTAAAGAGTTTTTTTTCCCCCTTTTTTATACTTGCACATATTTGTTTAGCTTTACTTTTAATTTTAATAAGGTCAATTAGTTAATATAGTGTTTTAATGCTTCTAACCAACTAAATTTGTTTTTTTTTACAATTATTAAATGGTTGCAACCAAGTGTTTTAATATATTCATTTTATAAAGAGTAAGGTATCATGTTCATACATTTAATTAATATTGTAAATTCATTTAAATTAGGATTCGGCTATGTTTATTTTCATTTCTTCCTTTTCTACTTTAATTGGTAATTAGATGTTATGTGAACCAAAATTAATTTAACATAACTTTTGAAGTAGCTTTAATTAGTCCAAAAGTAGACTTGAGTATGCAGTTGTAAGTGATCATTAAAATAGTGTTTGTAATATTTGTAGTTATGGTAGGGTTTTAGTATTTATTTCTTGACAAAGATTATTGGTGATCCTTTATGTTAATTTTAACATAACATATAAATAATTATTTTTCTTGTTTTGCATTGCACAATTGTTGAGTTTATTTAATTTGATATTTCTCTAATTTGTGTTTTTCATTGCCTATTAATTATTACCATCCAATGAGTTTGTAACCACTTGAACATTTAATTTTTTTTTTCTTTTTGATATATTCATATTCTTACAGTTTTCTTTTCTTGATTTTTTTTTCATTTGTATTTCTAATGATAATGTGAGTTCATGGCTTTATTTTGTGTTTTTTCAAAGTAAATTTATGCCTTTTTTTGACTTATTAAAATAACTTAATTTTTACGATAGCAATACCTAGGATAGGAAACTATCAAATATATAGTTTTTTAATATTTCGATAAAACCTTGGTTTTTATATCTTAATATGGAACTTGCCTTATGTTTTGCATCCCATTCTTGTAGTACTAAAAGTTTTGTATATTTATGGTTCTCAATGTTTCATGTTACATTTTTATCTGTATTTTGAGTTTTAGGGTATATATTATATATAAAAATTTTAGAAGAATTAATTATTTGGTTTTTCTAACGATTGTTGTTTTTATTCACTAGTTTCCTTTAGTTCTTTTTATTGTTTTATATGATACTTTCTTTGAAATGGTACAATAGTCAAATCTTGCTTTTTAAGATTTGATTTTTCATTAATTACCATATTTATGGAAAAAAGATTTTGCTAACTTTCTTATTTTTTCAAATTATTGAAGCATTTAGTACAACTTGTCTTTTATCCTTTGGTTTGTAATAACTATTGATTTTATTCATTGAATTTCCTTTAATTATTATTAGCTCTAATGTGATGAATGAAATTAAGAAGGGGCATGAATTGATTTCTCAAAAAACTTTGTGTAAATAAAAACTTTGAGTATGTAAATTGAGAAATTCAATGAAGAACTTAAATAAACAAGTTAGTGAATAATGAATAGTAAAAAATAAGGGAGAGAGAAGCAAATACAATCAAATTTATAAAGGTTCGACCTCGATACTTACATCCTCTCCCTTGGCCTCACTTAATTAGGAATTACCAATTCACTATCTTTGAATTGATACCTTTCAAGGATAAACTATAACCTTTACAACTCTTTATCTTTTAAAAGCATAGATAGAAACCTCTTCCCCTTACTTTTTTTTAAGCTTAGATATAACCTCTATCCTTTCTATCTTTCTAGGATAGGATAGTAACCTCTTTACTTTTTTGATGGCTAAGGTAGTAACATCCCTTTTATAAAAAGATTTTGGTGTAAACAAAAAAGAATCTCTATAAAGGTGAGTCTTTATAAGTTTGATCTCAAAAAGTGATGATTTTGTTGATATGATAGAACCAATAAAAAGATGATAGGAAGAATAATTTCTATACACAATTTGAACTTACTTAAAGCTTAAAGAGATGAATAATTTGGCTAGACTTTCTCTCTTCTTGATTCTTACCCTTGGGGAATGCTGGTGAAGCTTATTCATAGCTTGGAAATGTTATATAAATGTTGGGCATTGTTGATTAAGGTGTAGAGCTATTTTAGTCTTCATAATTTCAAGTTAACATTCAAATAAGCTCCTCTAGTCTCAATACAACCAATGAGGTATCAATACATTTTTGAAAAACTAATCATTAAAGGGCATGGTATAGATACAAGGAACTTGTGTATCGATACATAACTTGTGGTATCAATACAAAGACATTTATATCGATATATTTAAGGGTTTTAGAAAAACCGTAGCTATTGACGAGCATTGTATCGATATGTGTAAGGTGTGTATCAATGCTCACTAACCTATATCGAAACATTTTCATTGGTATCAATACATTTGAAAGTTTCAAGCATAGTATCAAAACTTTCATACTTGTATCGATACATTCATTGAAAATACTTTGTAAAATGGTTTTTCTTTGCTTGAAATTTACTTAAACCAATCTAAAACTCATTCTTTAGTATCAATATGCATTTGAAAAAGTATTATTGAGAAAATATGAGATCTAAATCAACGTACTAATTTCTAATATGTTTTCAATCTAATTAAAGGAAAACACTAGAAATAATTGACCACAAGCCAATTTAATTAAAAGTTCCTATATAAAAATCATAATTAATTCAAAGTTGGTACCAACAATCTCTCCTTTTTTGATACAAGAAAACTTGAGAAAAATTTACTTGTTAAAAATTCCTCCTTAAACATTTAAAGATTTTCGATAAAGAGGATATTGAGATTTTTATAAAATGCTTTTGTAAAACATGGCAATGGTAAACAAGGTTATATTAAGCCATAATATATAAACCAACATAAATCATTTCGTATGCATAAGATGTAATCAATATGGACATATATGAAATAATGCTCCCTATTTTGCTTTTGTATAGATACACAATTAAAACAAGAAAATTACCCCTAAATTTTTTTTTGTTATGTCAAAAATGTAGATTAATTCAAAGCTAAGGGTGTTTAGTCAAGCAAGAATTCGTAAAACTACATGTATACCAACTATTAGGTGAAAAATATAATCATAGAAGATAATTTATAGTTCAAATTTCATGTATTCATTTGTAACTTTTAAGCACAAATAAGATTACAAGTATAGAAGACATGCCAATAAACTCCAATTTTTGTTTATATGCAAAATTGATGCCTATTGTTAAAATTTGTAGTACATATGCATACTACCCATAATGAATCAATTGAACCACATTGAAAGTTTGAAAAACATTAGTTAAGTAAAGCATAGAATAGTAGAAATTTCCAATTAATCATGTGAGCAAGATTAGACATAAATCATCATGCAATTCATTTTCATAAGAGAATATACCAAGTGTTTATGCATGAGGTTTCGATATGTAACTACAACATGTGATTACAAAGCAGTATATTTCAATTAGAGTAAATGATGGTTTATCTTAATCAATGAGCATGTATAAAGATCAAGCATAAGCATTTTAAACTAAAAGTCAAGGCATAATAAAGATATAGGATACTAATTGTTGAAACCAACTGTTAAAACAAGAGATAAAAAATACTCAACTTAAGGCATGTTTGAATATGTTTATGCAAACAATTCACGCATAGATAATGTGCTATGATATCAATTGTTAATTATAAGCTCATGCATGTTACTAAACTTAATGCTAAGTGATAATAATTGAATAGAATTAGTTTAATAAATGCCTTAACCTTACCAAGGATTTTTGGATACACTCATTTAGACTTAAAAGATCAAGTCTAAGTGTTTAAGTATTCTCTTATGGTTTTGGCTTGATTTAAAAAGGTTGCATGCTTTGTTTGTTTCTTTTTGCAAGTGTTTATCTTTCCATGAAAAGCTTTATTTCAATGACCTTTGCAATACTTAAGAAAAGACATTTTTTCATGCTTTATTAGAGTATTCATAGTGGTGGATAAGGCTTTGTTTTATCCATGTTGAACCTTTAGAGCAACTCTATTCCATATTTTGCTTGATTAGTGAAGATGTCAAATTTAGATTATTTTACTTGAAGTCCCCAAAAAATGTCTTCTATCATGCTCACTTTTAATTTGCCTTGCATAAGCTTAGAAAATTCTTGACAAAGAGATTTATTTGCAGCACCAATATACCAAATGTAATAAAAGAAATAAATTTATACATATATATCATAAATGAAAATTTAAATTTGTTTCCAATAAGCACAAATTTTGAAAAAAAAAAACAATTTGATACCATTTGTTGGTAAATAGGATTTTCATTAAGTGTAAATAATACCAATTGTTAATTAAAGAAAACATTTTGAGGCCATTTGATGATAGATAGCACAAATAGTACCATTGTTATTTTGCAAAGAAAAATATTCAAATTAAGCACAAAAATCATTTTATAAATATAAGCATCATGAACCAATTATAAGGACTTAGATCATGCATTTGATTTATGATGAACTCATTAAAGATATGTTAATGTCTACATCTGATGAGTACAAATGATGTTAACCATAATTATGAATGTTAAAAGTGAAGCATAGTTAAAACCCATTAAAATGATCAAATACGCATTTGTGGACCAGAGCAGTATGAAATTGCCCAAAATGCATTAATGGTATCAATAATTAGGGTGCCTATCGATACATCTAGGACAATCTAGGTTTTTTGAGTTTGTATGAAAATTTATCGATATAAAGAGCAAGATATCAAATACATTCTTAAAAGTTTTCAAAGAATCCTTAGAAAAACATGTAATTTTCACTTTCAAAACCTATGATATGAGGTTTTAAGGTAAATCTTTGATTTAGGATATTTCAAAACTCATATGAATGATTAAAAATTTGAATCAAAACTACTTTTAACACAAAGATTGAATATTTAACAATTGGTCAAGTTATACACTGAGCTCAAGCAATTTGCAACTTTAAAACTTTGAAATAGGTGATTTTTCATTCAAAACCCATGGTTCAAGTTTATAAACATATGCAATATGTATGAAACTTCTTTAAGAATGCTTACCAACTTAAGCCTCATAAACATAAAAACATAGCACCCAAGAGGCATTAAGATGTTAGACTCATATTTATGGCATCAAACCATATATGCAAGCTTTATATGCTCCCCTTAAGGATACGTAGATAATTTACTTATCTAATAAAGCTTGCTAAATACTCAAGAACATGGAATCATTAAAATCACCCTTTTATAAAATAATGCTTAAATTTATGCTTCATAACATTATTTACAAATCAATTAAACATATCACCATCAGGCATTCAAACATTAAATGTAAATTCAATCAAGCTCATATGCAATCAAGATGCAAAACATGTATTTTTTTATTAAAATCATTTTGCTTCAAACCAATATTTCATAAAAATATTTTTCATTAAGGCATTGTATGTACATAAGCATAAATACATCTATATATATAACATGAATAGGCATGCAAAATTGCATAATCAATAAGTTTAATTCTTAAAGGTTACCTATCATCTTTTTTTTTATGTCTAGAGTATCTAATCGACTTGCTTTGCTCCTCATTGGTCTAACATACCTACAAGAGACTTTCATGTACATTTTAGTATCCGAATTGTTATAGGTCCTTGAATTTTAGTTACTAAGTCCTTTATACCTTTAGGAACCCATTCTTGCCTAACTTTAAATTTTATCTTTTTCTTAATAGGACAAGATGAATAGTATGACCATGATCATTGCAATGTGTGAACCTATCTTATTTATTTGAAAACATTTTTCTAAAATAGGTTTCTTTTCATGTTTCAAGCTTTCAATTTTTTTTAAATCACAAATTGACTTTCTCTAAAATGTCAATTTTTAGCTTGGAATCATTAAGATTATTTTTCAAATCCTTATTTTTTTTTTCAAACTTAATTTTTTATTTCAATAATAAATTATTTTTAATTTTCAATTTTGAAATTAGTTTTGGTATTATGAGTTTGTTTCTTCAAAGTCAATTGCAAATTCATTAAATGCATCTTGCAATTCGTCAAAAGTATAAGAATGTGAATTACAAGAGTTTAAGGTTGTCTTAAGCGAATCAAGAGCCATAAAGCAAAGCTTGGGCATTTCATCATTGTTGGTGTTCATATTTGCAAGTATCACTATTACTCTAAGTGGCTATCACTGCTTTCATCATTTTAATAAAGCGGCAATCGTATTTAACATGGCATAGTTTGTTGCAATTGTAGCACACCATTTTTTGACATTACTCTTTTTAATATGATTTTTCTTTGTTCATCGTGATAAACTTCTTGAACTTTTTGGCAAGAATAATAATCTCTTCATTTTCATCATCTTCTTCATCATTTTCCTATTCTTCCTCCTGGATAGATAAATTCAAAGCAATTATAAATTTCATTAGTGGTTTTTTTTCCATCATTCATCTTTATTTCATATGTAAGGAGTGAACTAATGAGCTCATCCAAGCTAAGGAGATTAAGGTCCTTTGACTCTTTAATTACAGTCACCTTAGCTTTCCATGACTCGAGGAGGCTATTCAACATTTTTTGACCATTTCCTTATTGGGATATGTCTTCTCAAAACCTTTCAAGACCATTGCCAATATCTATGAATCGATTGGACGTCTCTTTAATACTCTTCTCTAGTTTTATCTTGAACATTTTATAATTAAGAGTGAGAATGCTTATCTTGGACTCCTTGACTTGATTAATCCTTTTATTTATGATTGCAAATTGGTCCTATTTCTCCTTGACATTATCATAAAGGGACACCTAGTTGTACTCGTTTGGCCCTAATGCGTAAAAAAAAGTGTGCATGGCCTTGGCATTGAGTTAAGCCATTTTAGTATCTCTTTCATCCCATTCACTTTTCTCTTTAGGGACTTTTTATTTTTTAGAACCTTCATTTAGATAGTTGGACCATTCATGATTATTTTTCAGACTTGATAATCATTGGCTTGGATAAATAGCCTCATTCTTATCTTTCAATTAGTATAATCTTTAGCATTGAAAAGTAGAGGTCTTGCAATTGAAGGCTTATACAAAAAAAAATCACCACTAGCCATTTTGCTTGGTCTTTTATGGATTTTTCTCAATGATGTTAAGCCTATAAGAATGAGACACAAGCTCTGATACCAATTGTTAGCGATGACATGGTGAATGAAATTAATAGAGGGTGATGTGATTTCTCAATGAATTTTTTGCTAAATAAAACTTTGATTATGTAAATTGAAAAATTCAATGAAGAACTGAAATAAACAAGATTGTTAATAATGAATAATAAATGAGAAAGGAAAAAAAGTGAACATAATCAAATTTATAAAAGTTCAGTGTTGATGCCTACGTCTTTTCGTTTGGCTTCACTTGTCGACGAGTTCCCAATTCACTATCTTTAAACTGATATTTTTTAAAGATAAACTCTAACCTTACAACTCTCTTTCTTTTGAAGGTTTATATGGAACTCTTTTCCCTTTATCTCTTCTAAGCTTAGATATAACATTTATCCTCTATAACTTTCTAAGACAAGATAGCAACCTCTCTATCTTTTAATGGCTAAAGTAGTAACCTCCCTTTTATATAAGGATTTAGGGATAAACAAAGAAGAACCTTTAAAAAGTTGAGTATTTACAAATTTAAGCGTAAAAAAGGATGACTACGATGATATGATATGAAAAATACAAAGACTATAGGAAGAATAAATCCTATACATAATTTAAACTAACTTAAAACTTAGAGAGATGAATGAGTTAATTATTGGCTTTCTCGTTTCTTGATATTTACTCTTAAGAGTGTTAGTGAAGCTTATTTATAGCTTGGAAATTTTATATGAATGTTGGGCATTGTTGACTAAGGTATAAAGAATACAAACAATGAGGTATCAATACATGATTTAAAAATCTAACCATTATAAGGCATGGCATTGATACAAAAACTTGTGTATCAATACACTGCTAGTGATATTGATATGAAGATGTTTCTATCGGTACTGTTATATCCCCTTATCGCCTAGTTAGAAATCATGATCCCTTTTAAGGTATAAGCATCGAAGGATAGTTGGATAACTTTTATCTCTACACTACTAGGCAAGTTTGATTGCCATTGAACCTTTACTCGCCTAAGAGTCCCAGATCAAGTGAAACTTCTATCAAGGCCTATATACAAAGGTAGCACGAGCACTTTTAAGGTATAAACTATCAGAATTCCTTTACTCTCTCTTCATTCTTTGTCTATGTATCCTTTACTAACATAAGCATCAGAGTGTGCCCTTGGAGTCCAACTCATGGCCTCTTTCACATTTTTTGTTTTATAAGTAGCTTGGTAGCATCTTAATTGTTGCATTAATAATTTGCATCATTTGTAGGAATGAAATGATCTCATGGCTCAGCAATAACTATGATCTTTTTATTAATATAAAGAAAAGCCTATACTCAAGTGGCTGACTTCACTTCTGTCACTCAAACCCCTTTAACGATGAATCAAGCACTTATGTGGTCTCTGCCCGACCCTGGAATACCTTATTCTATAGTAACAAAGAGACTTCTCCCTATGGTTGTGATCATAGTACCTATTCCACCGAACTTCTCATATATTATTCGTTATAGTATTCCTCATATTAACCTTGGCCTCAACCACCAAACTACTTTTAAAATCTCGTAACCTTACATTCGCCATTGTTGTAACAAAAGCTTACCATGCCTGATCCAAATACTTATGCTTCAAGGAGCCCGTCATCTCTTAGTGTTGTTATTATTGGAACAATCATTCCCAACGTATCCACTATTAACTCACCAATAGTTGATTTAACGAAGCCATCTGTAGCAAGCATACTGTTACCACTATACCTGGCGACGACAATTATGTCTCAAGCTGATTTACAGAAGCATTATCTTGTTTAATTCCCAGAATTAGCTAGTCAGATTGTGACCTAACAGGCCCTCATCTAACAACAACGTCAGAAAGAATTAGTAACACAACAGGCCATCATCCAATAACTACAACAGCAAATTAATCAGCTTTTACAAGCACAAACTGATTCCTAAAATTAGTTGCTTGGCATATCTAACACTAAAAATCATAGTCCAAGCACTAGAGCCATAGCTTGAGCATATAAAATTAGCAGATAAATAAAAAAATGGTAAAGTCCAAGTGAGTTCATATTCTACTCCTGATGGCGATATGTAGAAGAAGTAAGAAGATACAGATCGCCACGTTCAAGAAGATATAGATCGCCACGTTCAAGATTTCTTGTTGGTTGATCAAGTGGCAGCCCTCTAATAAGAAGTTAAAAACTGAAGACAACCGAATAAGGATGATTGGGAATAGTTAGAAATTAAGCACAATCCCCTGCCCTCGGTTGTTTGCTAGGTACCAGTTCCTAAAAAGATCAAGTTATTACTAGAAACATATGATGGTAAAATAGACCTGGCAGATTATTTGAATCACTTTCAAGCATTCATAATCTCTGAGAGGTCCCTAATGTCGTTCAATGTAGGATATTCCCAATAAACCTAGGTGGGCTCACTTAAACTTGGTGGTATTCTTTAAAATGAGGGGTTATCACAAATTTCAATTAGTTGGGATGATAGTTCCTAGCTTATTTTAGCAGTTGTAGAGCAATGGCCAAAGAGTAGCTAGCTTGATTATTGTTAACCAAAACCCAGATGAAACTCTCCAAGAATATGTCAAGCACTTTAATGCAGCTACACTTGAAGTTAAAGATCTTAATGATGAATGGGCTACCTAAGCATTCATCTTAAGAGTTTGTCATAAACATCTAAAGTATGCCTCAATGAATAACCCACCACTGAAACTATATCAGCTTTATGAGAAAGCATAATAGTGAACTGATGCCAAAGATATTATGATTGCAAATTGCAAATTTAAAAGCCTTGACTAAGATCAACGAGGAGATCACTTTGGGTGAAACTTGAAAAAGGAGAACAATTTTCTCAAAAAGGGAAAACAAATAGTTGCCAGGATAGTAAACCTAGATCAATAACATATAAAGCCTAAACAGGTATAAAGCCAGATTAGGCACTACTATACAATAGATATGACTCTTACACGCCTCTTAATACCAGCAAGATACAGTTTCTGCATGCCATAATAAGAGATGGCCTAGTAGAATGGCCTCTACCTATGAGGGCAAATAAGAGCCATAGAAACTTATGGAAGCATTGTGAGTTCCATGATGATGTTGGCTGCACAATAAAAGAATGTATTAGTTTAAAAAATGCTATTAAAGCATTGATCCAGAAGGGAAAAATCAAGCAGTTTGTGAATAAAGGCAATAATGAGCCATCTTAGTAACTTGATCGATGTCAAGATAATGCAGTAAGGAAACAACCAATCGTAGAAACAATTAACGTGATTATTGAGGGCAATGGAAGTTGGATGACAGCTAAGTCCAAAAGAAAGTCACACCTCTGATCTATAATAGTAATAGATACATATTAAAAAAGGATGAAACAAGATAACTGTAGGGTAACATTTATTGATGATGATAATAAGTTGGTTGCTCATAATGGGAATGATCTTGATTGACAATGGTAGTACAGTAAAAATTCTCTAATAGGATGCATTTTAAAAAATATGACACGGAGACAGTCACCTATATCTTTCACTGCTAAAATATGAATTTGCTAACCAACCTATACCGATAAAAGGCTCCATCACCTTACTAGATACTCTCAGCGATAGAGAACATAAGTGATGGTTGACTTCTTATTGGTTGATCAATGATTAGCATATAATGTCATCATCGGATAACCCTCCATGAAGAGAGCAAAATGGATTACAGCTGTGTACTATCTCATGGTTAATTGTCTTCTACTAACAAGAGTAGTTGCAGGAAAAATTTTAGGCTTCATGGTACCTTTTAAGGGAATCAAAGCAAACCTAAAAAAAAGCTATATCAGAGATGATGCCTCCTAGTCTACAAAAGAGGTAAAACGACTGATGGGAAGAGTCACCATGCTTAACCATTTTGTTTTAAAGCTAGCCAATAAGTGTCTCCATTTTTTCAAGCTGTTAAGAGCAGCTACCCATTATAAATGGATAGAGGAATGCCAAATGACATTCGATGAATTAAAATGTTACCTAGGCTCAGCATTATTGTTAGTAAGCTTTTAACCTAGCACATGCCTATTTATGTATTTAGCCACATCAGACGAAATAATAGAAGCCATCTTAGTAACGAAAGAAGAAGAGACTCAGTGACCAGTTTACTATGTCAGTAGGATGCTTCAAGTTGGCAAGGTCAATTACATAAAAATAAAAAAACTCATCTTTACACTTGTTTAGGGTCTGGAAATCGATAATAAAGGAATAATTCTTCTTGAATCTATCAAATTACTAGCCAATGATCCATATATTTTTGAAATAAATAAAAACGATGGAAATAGCTGAATAAAAGGACTAAAGGCTTTTCTCTAAGAAATATCATGCCAGACACCTCGTTACAAAACAGATGTCTCAAAAAAGGTACACACTAGTTAATGGGATTTTATATAAAAAGTCCTTCACTTACCCCTTAGTTTGGTGCCTCAACCTAAATGAAGTGGATTATGTGTTAAGGGAAATCCATAAAGGTGCTTATGGAAATCACTTGGGTGGAATGGCTCTCATACAAAAAGCTCTTAGGCATGGGTTTTTTTGGCCAATAATGAGAAATGATGCCATCGTTGTAGTCTAAAAATATGCTAAGTGCTAGTGCTTTGCCAAAATTCTAAGACAACCTGCAAAGGCATTTAAACAAAATTTTAGCCCCTAGCCTTCCTACGTATGGGGCATTAACATTTTGGGCCTATTCCCACCAGCCATCGGACAACGTAAATTTTTGGGTTGTCATGCATGATTATTGCACAAAATGGGTTAAAGTAGAGCTTGTGGCTACAATAATAGCTCAAACCATGGAAAGCTTTATTTGGATCTTTATCGTGTGTCGGTTTAGAATTCCTGATGTTATCATAGTAGATAATGGAAAACAATTGTCTGCAGATAAATTAAAAGGATTTTTGCATAAGATTTCACATCAAGTTAGTACACAGTTTAGTAGTGCACCCACAATCTAAGTGCCAAGTGAAAGCAATGAATAAAAACATATTTTAACCATTTAAAAAGAAAAACTAGACAATGCAAAATGTGAATGAATAGAGGAGACACCCAAACTATTATAAGCCATAAGAACCACTGAATGTCAAGTGATTAGAGCCACCATTCAACCTTGTGTATGGTCATGAGGTGGTTATTCTAGTAGAGATTGGGGTTCACAGCATTCAGGTTGCCTTTACTAACCCAACATTAAATGAATCACATCTTAAGGCAAACTTGGATCTAATTGAAGAAAGTAGAGAGGATGTTGTGGCATGGATGGTGATCAAAACACATCAAGTGTCAAGGTATTACAATAGAAGAGTGAAACATAAATAGTTTCAAGTTGGTGATCTACTCTTAAAAAATTGTAAAGCGAGTCGACTAGTAGGTGAAAGGAAAAAGCTATCCCCAAACTAGGAAAAACCCTAACAAATTACAAAAATGATAGGTTTTAGAGCTTACAAGTTAATAGACATGATAGGGAAGAATTTGCTTAACACATGGAACACCATTCATCTTAAAAAGTAACATATGGAACTCCATTCCTCTCAAAAAGTATTACGTATGAATAAGCTTTATGCAATAAAATTTTCTAGATTTTGCAAATAAGCATTCACTAGCCAAACTATTACTCTACAAATCTCCTGAAATTACTAAAGGCTAATAAAAGCCTAAACAAAATGAGACCTCACATGACCTCTCACAGTTTAAGCAAAGACAAAGAGCTTGCATGGTCTTGCACGGTCTCAACAAATCATGACCTCTCATGGTAAAAAACAAATAGGACCTTACACTATCCACCAAAAGACAAGACCTTACACGGTCCACTGAAAAATAAGACCTTATATGGTCTAAACATAATAAAGACTTGTAATGGTTAAAATACAATATGACCCTATGGTCTAATAAACAGTAATAAGATTTTACGTGTACTGATGACATAAGATAAAATGACCAAATAAAGATAAACTTCATTTCAAAAAATTACAAAAGGTTACAAGGTGTCATAATTTTTTTACAAAAATCCTAAGGAGCTAAATCTACTTGCTCGCCTTTATTACTCTTATCCTCACTTGACACTTCAGTCTCTTCCTTTGGTATAGGAGTAATGAATGCTGACTCCTTAGCATGCACCCTTTCAACTTGATATTGAGATGGCATCTGTATGTTAAAATCTAGAGGAAGGGCATTGAGCTGAGAAAATCCGATGTCTCTCAGATCTATAGTGTTTTTCGATATTCACCTTCATAAACCATCATTTGGTCAAGAAGGGAATCCTTTTATGAAGTTAGTTCTTTCTTAATGCAAGTTTCTAACCCCACTAACTGTATCTCAAGCTAAAAAATTATAGCCATCATAAACATTAGTTTAGAATCACGTGTCGCATAAGCTTGTCATGATTCTTCTAGTTCCTTCACCAACTTTTTAATTTTAGTATTGGTTGACTCAAGCTTTGCCTTCATCTTTCTAGAATTAGATTTTAACTTCATTTTTTCCTTTTCAGCTTTTTTGGCGTGCTCGTTAGATGTATTCTTTTCCAGGGTTAGCTCATTGACTGAAGCATACTTGCTTTTATCTTGTTCATCGCTGCTTTCTTTTGCATGTTATCATATGCAGTTGCCATATCCCTTTTTTGATGAATGAGGCCCACTTGACTATTCAAAGCTTGTTAAAGACACAAGTTAGAAATCAATGAGCATGGTAAAATAATCATAAGCTTAATAGTACATTTACCTCCATGATGGATACTAGGGTTGATTTGACGTTGGTAGCTGGGTTTCTTGTCACTAAAAACTTCATGTTTGTAGGGCAAACGACTCTATTCCTCCACCTACGGTGACCTCACCATTGCTTAATACCCTAGCACTTAGTTTAGGGTTATTTTTCAAGGGATGTAAATAGATGCTCCCTGAGGCAAATCTATTCCCCTAGCTAAAAAATCCAAAGGCTTGGAGGGCAAAGAGTTTATACGCATAAGACCAGTAGACACCTTAACATCGAAAAAAACCTTGACTCGAGTAGTTATGATAATAGTGGCTTTCACAGTAGAAAAACAAGGAGAATACCTTTAGTCATTGTCAAAATGATAGTTGGAGGGTGAAAGGTAATCCTTTTTGGCATAGGTGGTTTGCCTTAACTATTTATAACTTTCCTTTTTCTTTTGCCCTATGCTTTCAAAGCTGTGACTCTTTGTGAGTGGCCAATACAACACAAGTAGCAGGATCTATGCCTACAATGTGAAACAAGCAATCAAAGTTAGAAAATACTAAGTTTTTTCAAAGAAGATGTTGTCAATAGATACCCTCCATAGTCACGATAATTAAAGTCCTTATTGGCATTTTCATACTTCTTCCCAACACTTATTGCTTCTCAATATTTGACCCACATGTAATTTTTTTACCAACTACAGGTGATCTAGCATCACTATTTACCTATCGAGGTAATCCAAGAGTAGTAGCTACCTACTAGGCTGATCCAAATAAAGTTTGAGGCTTTGTAAAATAAAGTCATGTTAGAACATAGGGTATATATATACATGTATAAAAACTAATAATAATAAGGTTTACCATGTGACACCAAGTGCCTTTGGCTTCTGCATTTGATGGGGT
>JBBYHO010006286.1:0-13868 GCA_038382025.1 Adansonia gregorii | reverse complement strand
GGAATTTATCTCGCTACTGACATCGATTATCTAGGAATAACCGAATTGACAATTTTTGAGATGCATCTGGGTTTCTTGATTAGATAAGGTATGTTTGACAAATTTATGGAAATCTAAGAAAAAAAGATTAATTTATGGTTGAAAGATAGGGTTGGAGTATCCCCTCAGAAAGATGGGGTTGGAGTATCCTCATGAATGGAAAATAGTTTTTTTGGCAAAGGAAGATTTTTTTTAGATCTTGACAATTTTAAGAAGCGGGGTTGGAGTATTCCCTTAAGAGGTCGGGGTTAGAGTATCCTCATGAATAAGAAATCATTTTGACATAGAAAGATTTTCAAATCTTGACAATTTTGAAAAAATGGGTTGGAGTATCCCATTGGAAAGATGGGGTTAGAGTATCCCCGTGGATGACATAACTTTATGATTTGGAAAGTGGGTGAGCATTCAACAATTTTTAGCAAAAGAATTTATTGTGAATAAGGATGATAAAGATTTAAAATATGTTTGTGCCTTGATATGAGCTTGTAGGAGTGTTAAGGTATGCTCTCGAGTCTGATCGGGATGACATGGAGACATTCGAATGTCTCGAGACAAAATTCGTGAAAACAACTCGATTTTGACCAATATCAAAAATAGGGGACAACATCGTGCTATCTTACTTCCTGAATTTATTCTAAATTGGTTCGAGGGATTTAAAAGGTGGACAAGACACTGTTAGAAAGGTAACTCGATGAGGGTTATCCTAAAAATATTTCCAATATCCCAAGAAGTCACTTTCTGAAGGAATAAATTTTCAAGTTCGGACTAATTGAGCCACTGGCAGAGCATAGGAGTAACAAGGTGTGTCAAAATTTGAAAAATCACCCCAGACTCATTGGGTGTCAAAAATTTGCAAGTGATAACTTTTTGAAAAGGGAATTCTATGAACTTTTTAAGAAAAATGTTTGAAAATTTGGAAAAATCATCTAGTGGGTCTGAAATGCCCAAATAGGATACATGCCTGGATTCCAAAGGTTTTGGACCATTTAGATTTGAAAAATCATAACTTTCTCATTCGGACTAATTCAGAGATGGACAAGACCTCGTTTTAAAGATATTTTGACACACTTTCTAAGAAAAATATCATGGAATTCATTGAAAATCGTTTGGGATTTTAAAATGATTTTCAATTTGTAACAGCAGCGCTGCCAGTAGGGGACAAAGCAAAGCAGAGGATATTTCTTGTTTTCCTTATGTTTATGGGTCTACATTTGAGTCATTGACATTCGAATGTCCATGACTAAAGGGAAAGAGTAGCATGAGCATCAAGAACTCATTTGCACAGCCCCGGAGCAGTTTGGGACAATGAAACAGTCTATTAATCATACCACTCAAGGTTTTAACTTAAAAATAAGGCACAAACATTTCGGGGATAAGTGTAAAGCCATTTTTGTTAGACAATCAGAAGATCTCAACTTGTTTAATGAAGTTTCCAGATCTGAAAAACTTAATTTTCCCTAAGATATTTTGCTAGCTTTAAGGAAAATGATAAGTCCACGTTAATCCTCATTTGGTTGAGGTTAACATGCTTGGCTTGGGGGTTGTTTTGAAAATCCATTCTTATCATCCATCAAACATGTATTTTGACAACAAACATACAAGGAGATGGCATACAACATGAATGGGGATGCTAATTTTACTAATGGCCTAGACAAAGAAAATGTTATGCACTTTGACAAGAAAATGTTTTGGATGCTGGAAATGATAATGATTCATGCAAGGTAAGGTGTAAATGTGCTTGAAATGTGTTAGGCTAATGATTCATGCATGGACTAATGATAACAAGATGCATGAAGAGAAAGAAAAAAAATGCATGAGCAAGAGATATAAAACTAATAAGTATGAAATAAGGCATTTTTGCACATCCAAGGAGCATTAAAGCATCCAAATCCTAAACTAACACAATCAAAAGCCACAATAATGCATGATAATCCTAAGATGGTGATGGAAACATGGAGAACCCACTAAAATGATGAAGATACTGAAAAACAGAAAATATAAGTGATGGAATAAGAAGTTATACCAACAAAACTTCAACTTTGGCCAAATAGTTGGGGTAGAGGAGATGGCTTGAATTTCCTTCTCTTTCTTGTTGTTAAAAAGTAAGAAAAAGAGAGAAATAATGAGGTTTTGGTTCTGGCATGGATGAGGGTGATTTTTGGAGTGTGTAGTGAATGAAAGTAAGAGTTTTAGGGCTGTTTTTGGGTGAAGGGTGAAGAGCTACGGGATTGGGATTTTTTTTTATGTGTGAATGTGTTTTTGGAAGTGTAAATGAGCTGGAATCTAACCTTTTTTTCCTGAGATAGAAGTGGTCCATTTATACTAGCCTTTTGGAGCCAAATTAAAAGTGTTTTTGGCTATTTCTCGAAAGGGAAAAGGTGATGTCAGCATGATGGCTGTAGGGTGGCTGTAAGAGGTAGCTTACTGCCAATGTGATGGGCATAGGGTGGCTGGTTTAAATGCTGAAATGATCTTTCAGCAACTAGGATGGCTGATGGTGACATGGCCAACAACTAGGGAAGAGTAGGGTGATCAAATGACATTGACCCCTTTGATCCAATTTAGACTAAAAAAATGTTTTGATTAGTCTCAAAGTCTAAATTCATAATCTGATATATGTTTTAGTCTTTCCTGATGCAAAAAAATAAGTTAAAATCGAGTTTTGGATCAATGGTGGATGAGTCAAAATTGCTCGGACCATGAAAAAGGCCTACTTGTATCGATACACTACATAATATATCGATGCACTTGGTCCAAAAACCTTGATAGTATCGGTACAAGAAACATTGTATCGATACAATGATCACTGTATCGATACTATGAACCACTGTATTGATACTATGAACCACAGTATCGATATATGTTGATTTGTATCGATACATTTCTTCACAGATGCATGTTTGGGTCTTAGCATGGTCTAGTATCGATACATGAGATCCTGTATCGATACAGGGACTTATGTATTGATACATCTACATGTTGTATCGATACAAATAGAGACATTTCAAATTTTTGATGTGTTAGAGCATTGTATCGATACATGGGAACCATGTATCGATACATTTAAGTAAAATTATGAATTTTCTTGATTCCTTTGTCCCCAGATGCCTTGAACTCCATCATTTGATGTCACATCTTCACATTTACCTTGGATATGATCCCTAGGCCTTCTAGACATCCTCAAAATACTTTTTCGCTGGGTGACAACATCCTCTCTTACGTTCATGCTCTAGATTGCTGAAAATTAGCCCGGACAAAATAAGGTGTCTACAGCTGCCCCTCTTTAACTGTTGCTGAGAATCAAGAATAGGGCAAAGACAAATAGACACTATTTTGTCTGGGGTGGACTGACACTTCTAAAACATTACGGTGTTAAGTTTTCCAAGGTTTAACCCCCTTAGGTAGGTACGAAATAATGTGGATTTTTTATGGGTGTCGCCAATTTGTTCAGGCTATGACGCAAACTTGGGTGCCACCAGCTCGTGTGGGCTTTTAACTCGGGTGCCGCCAGCTCGTATGGGCTTTGACTCAAACTTGGGTGCCACCAGCTCGTGTGGGCTTTGACTCAGGTGCAGCCAATCCATGTCGGGCTTTGACTTAGACTTTGGTGCCACCAGCTCGTGTGGGTTTTCGACTCAAGTGTTGGTAGCTCATGCGAGCTTTGACTTAGACTTTGGTGCCACCAGCTCATGTGGGCTTTTGACTCGGGTGCTGCTAGCTCGTGCGGGCTTTGACTCAGACTTAGGTGCCACCAGCTCGTGTGGGCTTTTAAGAGAGTGCCATGACTTATAGGCTTTAAAGGGTGCCACTAACTTATAAGCTTTAAAAAAGGGCGCCACTGACTTGTGGGCTTAAAAGGGTGCCATGACTTATGGGCTTTAAAAAGGTGCCACGACTTATGGGCTTTAAAAGGGTGCCATGACTTGTGGGCTTTAAAAAAGGTGCCACGACTTATGGGGTTTAAAAAGGTGTCATGACTTGTGGGCTTCAAAAAGGGTGCCACGACTTGTGAGCTCTAAAAAAGGGTGCCACGACTTATGGGCTTTGAAAGGGTGCCATGACTTATGGGCTTTAAAGGATGCCACTAACTAGTGGGCTTTAAAAAGGGGTGCCACTGACTTATGGGCTTAAAAGGGTGCCATGACTTGTGGGTTTAAAAAAGGGTGCCACTGACTTGTGGGCTTAAAAGGGTGCCATGACTTATGGGCTTTAGAAGGATGCCATGACTTGTGGGCTTTAAAAAGGGTGCCACTAACTTGTAGGCTTTAAAAAAAGGTGCCACGACTTATGGGCTTTGAAAGGTACCACTAACTAGTGGGCTTTAAAAAGGGGTGCCAGGACTTATAGGCTTAACAGGGTGCCACAACTTGTGGGCTTTAAAAAGGGGCGCCACTAGTTTATCGGCTTAAAAGGATGCCATAACTTGTGGGTTTTAAAAAGGGTGCCACGACTTGTGGGCTTTGAAAGGGTGCCACGACTTGTGGGCTTTAAAAAGGGGTGCCACTGACTTGCGGGCTTAAAAGGATGCCACGACTTGTGGGCTTTAAAAGGGGCACCACTGACTTGTGGGCTTTAAAGGGTGCCACTAACTAGTGGGCTTTAAAAAAGGGTGCCACTGACTTATGGGCTTAAAAATGAAAAGGGTAGCTGACAACATTTTTTTTATAAAACTTCAAATACTAAAAGTTCATGATGAAATTTCCTGTTAAAAAGGGTTTTAGTACTAGTTCATGCCAAAGCTTTTGACAAATGTTCTCAACAAAAGTTTTTGACGATAGTTTCTAGACAATAATTTCTTGACACTGACACTTTAACTGTAGCTACTTGACAAAAAGGTTTTGACATAAAGTGATGAGAAGAAAAGACTTTACCTGAATAGCACTTGGTTTGCGAAGCTTAGAGTACTTACCAGGAGTTCCTTGGAGGTTAAGCAAACCTGATTTGAAGTGATATTGTACAAATGATGATGTATGATGGTAATATGAATGCATAATGCAAAATGCTATCATGATTGCAAGATGTGAAGTCTAATACGGGAGATAGCTATAGTTCTCCTTGTACATCATTCACTCTCAAAGGGATGTTGTTCCAACCATGAACCAAAATTTTCCTTATCTTGCTAGGACTGTAGGTTGTCCTTGCTCTACTAGGGATATAATCGAAGATTTTAGTCTTAAGAGTTTAGACTATTGCATTTCTCGATTCGAGAGGCTCAATCATTTTCCTGATAATTGGAGGGCATTGCCAACAATTTAGAGACTATTTAACTGATTAAGTTGATGTCTGTGGTTCTCACAGGATTCTGATAGGATGCATGGGTCAATTTATGGCTTGTCTAAAATGGTTTTTCTTGAGATGAGGCTTGTGAAAGCGAGAAATGGCCTGGTGTATAATCATGTCGAATAAGTGTTTGGACGTGATAAGTGCATAATCTTGATGATTAAGGCATAATCAGAGTTCTCTGTGCTTTTCTTTTTTTTTCCTTTCGATGTAATGTCAAGATATCCTAATGTGTACTTCAGTTAATTATCAAACATTATCAACTAAATAACAAGTGCAACATGAATTGTACAAGGGTCAAAAGAAACAAGGTAATATTTATTTATGACAACAAAGAGACATAACTCAATATACTATTTGATAGGCAATTGATAGGGTAGCGAGAAAGATGATCTTTTAGGCAAAAGATGCCTGTGACAATCATAACATGGATGTTCTTTAGGTGCTTTTCAGAATCCTTCTCGAATAATGAATGTGCCTAACATAAGCTGATCTTTGAAAGATCTCTAAGATTACTTTGCATTGTCTTATAAGTGATCTCAATCTTATGCCCCATCAAAATTGATCTTCTTTAGTTGCCCCTTGTAGGTTTTGAACTGTAGTTGGGTTAGTTGCCCAGATGTCCTTTTCAGATTTTTATCTAGACCCCTTTTGTTGTTGTTTCATCTAGACCTTTTTTGTTTGTTTGTGTTTTTTTTTGTTTATTTGTTTTCTTTTTTTATTTTTTTTGAAAGATGCCTTTTCAGGTTTTCGCCTTCTATATATAATATTTCTTGACAGAATCTGAGTTGAATAGGTTGGGCAAGACATTGCCGTCCATTTCTGACAAGGTTAGGGCCTCTCTAGAGAAGGTTTGCTTCACTACATATGGTCATTCCCAACTAGGGGTCCACTTACCCTGCACATCTTTGTGAATTAGGAGGATCTTCTTCAATACCAATTCGCCTGGGTGAAATTGTTGTGGACGCATCTTTTTGTTGTGGGCTTAAATCATGCGTCTTTGATGCGTTTGACCATGGCTAATGCATTTTTCCTTAATGAGATTGAGCTGGTCGTATCTATTCTTAACTTGTTCAGCCTTTCCAAGTTTGGTTTCCATCAAAACTCTGAGAGAAGGATTTCAGCTTTCATCCCATAGACAAGAGAGAATGGCGTAGCATTCATGGAAGTTTGAACTAAGGTCAGATAGGCATAAGGTGTAAAGAATAGCTTCTTATACGAATCTTTGTGAGTTTTGACCATTTTCTCAACCTTCTTTTGATTTTTTTGGCCACCTTAACTGCCCCATTCATGTTTGGGCAATAAGAATGGAATTATCATATTGGATCATGAACTGTGAAAGTTCTGGTGGTGCAGAGCTTTCTTCAAAACCTTTTTTAGAATCAACTTCGCTAGTGCAAATTGATCATTCAAAATTAAACTTCAAAGACCATCAGACACATCCATGTCATTATCATTAAGACACCGAAAGGGTAAGGAAATGGATATTGCAAAAGGCAGACACACAAGCAAAAGATTTGGATAAAAAAAGAAAAAGGCAAAAGAGTAATGGAGACAAAAAGGTTAAAAAGTGATTTGGACACACAATATGGAATGATATATGCAAAAGTCATTTCATTGATAATACTTAATAAAAATGCCCCTTACATAGGACACCTTTCTGCCTTTAGGCGAGGGCAGGTAGGTTTTCATTTCTTGACACCACATATAAGGGACAAGAAAAGTGCAGGGGCTTTCGTCATGACCACATCATCAAAATCGAGTCTTGGTGGAAGAACATAAATTCTATGGCTCGGTATTGATCATGTTAGCAGGTGGCTCAATGTGGCAACAACATTTGGTCCCTGGTTTATCCCAAACTACAAGACTTTTACGTTGATTATATTTTGCACATTTCATTTAAAATACATGCAATTCTCAATGTCATGCCCTGCTGCCTTAGCATGGTATTCATAGTAGGCATTAAGGTTGTACCATGGTAGGTATGGCAGTTTTTTTTCTGGGACATAGATTGGAGCCATTAAATGATTTCGGAGCAAGGTTTATTAGAGCTCCTTATAGGTCATTGGGATGGGATCAAATTGCACCTCGATTGTTGGTGCATTATTGGTCATCCGATTGGTAGTTTGGTGGACTTGTGGAGGGTAACCTTGTAGTGGGTTTGATGGGATTGCAAGAGATAAGTTATAAGTGGTGGCATAGATTGGCTATAGTGATATTGTGACAGGGTAAGAATGAGGCATTCTTGAGTAGTGAGGGTTGGGTGCTTGATGCTATCTCGATTGAGATGAGCCAGCATAATTGATAACATTGGCCTCCTCTTCCTTCTTCATACCAGCAATGGGCTTTTTACTTGATCCAGCTATATCCCCGGTAGACATTCTCCCACTTTTAATGATGGCATCGATCATTTCTCCAGAAAGAACCAGGTCCGCAAATTTCTTAGTGGCACTCCCTACAAGCTTCTCGTAATAAGGAGCTTGTAAGGTGTGAATGAAAGTAATTGTCATTTCTTTTTCTGTAAAGAGAGGCTGGACTAAGGCTGCTTCTTCTCTCCACCTTTGGGCATATTGTTTGAAACTTTCAGTGGATCTCTTTTCGAAATTCATCAGGAAAAGTTGATCTGGTGCCCAATCTAACACGTGTTGGTATTGATTTAGAAAGGCCTTAGCTAAGTCTGCCTATGATTAAATTTTGACATTGTCTAGGTCGATATACCATCGAGCTATTGCCCCAATAAGGCTATACTAGAAGCAATGGATGAGGAGCTTTTTATTTTTTTTTATACCCAGCCATCTTTCACAAGTACATTTGCATATAGACAGAAGGATCAGTGGTTTCATTAAACTTTTTAAAATCTAGGACTTTAAACTTTGGGTGAATGACAAGGTTGGACACCAAAGACAGCGATTGAGCGTCAAGAGCTTCGAACATGTCAGTTCCCTCGATAGCTTAGAGGCATCTTTCCAGTAGTTGGAATTTGCTCACTTCTTCTGTAGTCATAGTGGACTTTTGACCTTCCATTTTCTCTAGTTCCTCATGGTCAAGGGCTATTGGATCTACTGATAAGACTCCCACATTCATCCCTTGAGTACCAAGAATGAATTAACCTGCCCCAATGGGATTAAGATAGATGACTGGTGGAGCCTGAGTGGTAGGGCAGGTTCTAGATTATTAGCAGGGGGAACTTTAATGTTGGGAGAATCATTCCTTGTTTCAGCAGTTCTGGCTTGCCCTTTTTCTTTCATAGAGGCTATTATTAGTTCCATAAGTCTTGCCATTTGAGTAATGCACTGACCTTCAATGTTGGGAGAATCATTCCTGGTTTCAGCAGTTCTGGCTTGCCCTTTTTCTTCCATAGAGGCTGTTATTAGTTCTATAAGTTTTGCCATTGGAGTTTGCATTTCGCTGACCTTCAATGTTGGGAGAATTATTCCTTGTTTCAACAATTATGGCTTACCCTTTTTCTTTCATAGAGGCTGTTATTAGTTCCATAAGTCTTGCCATCTGAGTTTGCATTTCGCTGACCTTCAATGTTAAGAGAATCATTCCTTGTTTCAGCAGTTTTGGCTTACCCTTTTTCTTTCATAGAGGCTGTTATTAGTTCCATAAGTCTTGCCATCTGAGTTTGCATTTTGCTAACCTTCAATGTTGGGAGAATCATTCCTTGTTTCAGCAGTTCTGGCTTGCCCTTTTTTTTTCATAGAGGCTGTTATTAGTTCCATAAGTCTTGCCATCTGAGTTTGCATTTCACTTTGCTAACGGAGCATCTGGTCTTGTGATTCCTTGACCATTAGCTCAAGTCATTCAATGCAAGATTCATGATCATTCTCTATGATTCGTTTATAGCGTCAGGTGTTGTAGCGATGCAGGATGTTAGGTTCTGTTTTCCTAAATACCTCGGAGTCCCTTGCACATTTATGGCCCAACTCCCGTATTAGACTTCTACTTGAAAATGTATTGATTATGATGCAACGATGAATGATTGATGCAAGTGTAAACAGGTAAAAGTAAATATGCACATGCATTGGAGATAATCGAGTCCTAGAACAGCTTCGTCGATAATATTTTTCATAGAGCCACAAAAAGGTCCCTTGCTGAACACTAAACAAGAACAATTGTCCCAAAATGATGATGGTCATGATAATTATGATGAGATGATGCATGCATCAGAACACAAACAAAGAGAGATGAGCTAATCAAATGTATAAGAGGCAAATGTAAGAAATTAAAGAATTTGTGAACATCAGAGAAAATATTCATAACATGTCTCAATCAATGTGATGAGACAAGAAAAGAGCAGCGTATCAACATGCCATGGTGCAATTTTCCCCTTTATGAGGTGATGCAATATCTTATTTTGTTAAAAAAGGACTAGTAGCAATATTCGTTTATCACCACTAGTACGGAGGTGCGTTAAGCCATGACTTGGACAGCATAACGGCTTACAGTATAAGACATTGTGAACGATGGTTTTTGTTCACCGTCACTTATTTATACAAAGCTTAGATGCCGTTTGGGTAGCACAATAGCATGTCTCGATAAATAATAAAAATAAAGATGCGGGAGTCTAATTATATTCTCATTGTCACCTATATAATTATGGTAATTAAGAGTAAAGGTGAGGAACATTTCCTCGAGTGACCCAATTATTCGGGTATTCTAACAGCATTTCGGTATAGTTTTGACATGGTTTAGCTCATAAGGCTCACCATATGAGGTCTGAGTTAACGCCTAAATAGGTATCCGAATTGCTCCTCCATTCGATAAGGATAGTCGAGGGATCTCGATCCTAAACCCATCATGGGTTTGGCGAAACGAGTTCAATCCGTTGGATGTATTTCCCTATGCAAATGCGAAGGGTTACTCACGAGAGACGTAGGTAATTTGCATCCAGGAAGTTATTGCCATGCTTATGCAGAGGGTTACTCATGAAGGCAGATAGCTTACTTCCTCCTAATGATTGGGTTGTAACCCGCCATAGAGTTTGGCGAGATACTAATGCACAAGCAAGTGTGCAACATGTGACGAGGAAATGATCAAACCTTTTTGTTTACCTCTGTATTACCACTTTTATTAAGCTAATGATTATTCAAAAAAAAGACAATCCTAAAAATCATGTTAAAAAAGATTAGATGACAAAATGACAAAAGGTTCATGGTTAAATAATGACCGAAGATCAAAAGAACCAGGAATATGGAAAAACATGGCTAGTTATTGGCCTAACTCTCTATACTGTCCCCAGTGGAGTTGCCAAGCTGTCGCAACTTACCCTGGGTGGATCCTCATGGATCTACGGGTGCGCACAACTTAAAATATTTTCCTAACTTAGAGATGTCTTCTTGACTGAGACTATTCTTTGGCGAAGCGATGAGAACAAGAAGGTACGAATTCTCGACTCATTATACAGTGAGAGGGACCATAAGATGAATCACTCATCTTATTGGTCTCGTATGACCATCATAAGATGGCCAACGCTTGGAGTCGCCACCGATCATTTTGGTCTAGGCATGATTAGATGCCTATTGAAACCTATGTTTTGAGTTACAAAACTCAAAACATCGATCTCGTGGTCTACGTAATGCAAAGATTCACCGTTTGGGTTTGGGAGTTGGTTACACGTGATGAGGTACGAACCTTTTCGCAACGCCCAAAATTGGTACCTTACTCGCTACGTCTTATCTCAGTTTCGATTCTTTCGATCTCAACTGTCACTATTTCGATATAACCCTCTTCGAATGCATGAATCTTATAGGAATGATCCAGGTTTTGATGAAAAAGATTTAATCTCATATACGCCCTAGAGAAATGGGGAATACAGAGATTTTCGATGAAAATGACCTCTGGATTTTACTTTGAAAATGGAATGTTCCACTTTAGGCACTGGAGAGATACCAATGCGAAATATTATCTTTAATTTTATTTGAAATGTTTTGAAAACATGAATGCACATAATCGTCACAAGGAAATCATGTTAATAAGACGATAAATAATATAACATAACATGGATCATTCAATGCAATGATAAAGAAAATAGGTGGACTATGGGAATTTATCTCGCTACTAACATCGATTATCTAAGAATAACCGAATTGACAATTTTCGAGATGCATCTGGGTTTCTTGATTGAACAAGGTATGTTTGACATATTCATGGAAATCTGAGAAAAAAAGATTAATTTGTAGTTGAAAGATAGGGCTGGAGTATCCCCTCAGAAAGATAGGGTTGGAGTATCCACGTGAATGGAAAATAGTTTTTTTGGCAAAGGAAGATTTTTTTAAATCTTGACAATTTTAAGAAGCGGGGTTAGAGTATCCCCTTACAAGGTCAGGATTGGAGTATCCCCATGAATAAGAAATCATTTTGACATAGAAAGATTTGCAAATCTTGATAATTTTGAAAAAAGAGGTTAGAGTATCCCCTTGGAAGGACGGGATTAGAGTATCCCCATGGATGACATAACTTCATGATTTGGAAAGTGGGCGAGCATTCGACAATTTTTGGCAAAAAAATTTATTGTGAATAAGGATGATAAAGATGTAAAATATGTTTGTGCCTTGATATGAGCTTGTAGGAGTGTTAAGGTATGCTCTCGAGTTTGATCGGGATGACATGGAGACATTCAAATGTTTCAAGACAAAATTCAGGAAAGCAACTCAATTTCGACCAAAATCAAAAGTAGGGGACAGCATCGCGCTATCTTACTTCCTGAATTTATTCTAAATTGGTTCGAAAGATTTAGAAGGTGGACAAGACACCATTAAAAAGGTAACTCGATGAGGGTTATCCTCAAAATATTTCCAATATCCCAAGAAGTCACTTTCCGAGGGAATAAATTTTCATGTTCAGACTGATTGAGCTGCTGGCAGAGCATAGGAGTGACAAGGGTGTGTCAAAATTTGAAAAATCACCCCAGACTCATTTGGTGTCGAAAATTTGCAAGTGATACCCTTCTGAAAAGGAAATTCTATGAACATTTTAGGAAAAATGTTTGAAATTTTGGGAAAAATCATTTAGTGGGTTTGAAATGCCCTAACAGGATGCATGTCTGGATTTCAAAGGTTTTGGACTGTTTAGATTTGAAGAATCATAACTTTCTCATTCGGACTAATCCGAAGACAGACAAGACCTCATTTTAAAGATATTTTGACACACTTTCTGAGAAAAATATCATGGAATTCACTGAAAATCGTTTGGGATTTTAAAATAATTTTCAATTTGTAACAGCGACGCTGCCAGTAGGGGATAAAGCAAAGTAGGGGATATTTCTTGTTTTCCTTATGTTTATGGGTCTACATTCAAGTCATTGACATTTGAACGTCCATGACTCAAGGGAAAGAGTGGCATGAGCGTCACAAACTCATTTGCATAGCCCCGGAGTAGTTTGGGATAATGAAATAGTCCATTAATCATACCACTGAAGGTTTTGACTCAAAAACAGGGCACAAACATTTCGGAGATAAGTGTAAAGCCATTTTTATTGGAAGATCAGTAGATTTGAGCTTGTTTAATGAAGATTCCAGATTTAGAAAACTTAATTTTCCCCAAGATATTTTGCTAGCTTTAAGGAAAATGATAAGTCCATGCTAATCCTCATTGGTTGAGGTTAACATGCTTGGCTTGGGGGTTATTTTGAAAATCAGTTCTTATCATCCATCAAACATGCATTTTGACAACAAACATACAAGGGGATGGCACACAAGGTGAATGGGGATGCCAATTTTACTAATGGCCTAGACAAAAAAAATGTTATACACTTTGACAAGAAAATGTTTTGGATGCTGAAAATGACAATGATTCATGCAAGTTAAGGTGTAAATGTGCTTGAAATGTGTTAGGCTAATGATTCATGCATGGACTAATGATAACAAGATGCATGAAGAGAAAGAAAAAAATGCATGAGCAAGAGATATCAAACCAATGAGTATAAAATGAGCCTTTTTTCCACATCCAAGGAGCATTAAAGCATCTAAATCCTAAACTAACACAACTAAAAGCCACAATAATGCATGATAACCCTAAGAGGGTGATGGAAACATGGAGAGCCCACTAAAATGATGAAGATGGTGAAAAACAAAAAATATAAGTGATGGAATAGGAAGTTATACCAATAAAACTTCAACTTTGGTCAAATAGTTGGGGCAACAGAGATGGCTTGAATTTCCCTCTCTTCCTTGTTGTTAACAATTAAGAAAAAGAGAGAAATAATGAGGTTTTGGTTCTAGTATGGATGAGGGTGATTTTTGGAGTAAGTAGTGAATAAAAGTAAGAGTTTTGGGGCTGTTTCTAGGTGAAGGGTAAAGAGCTACGGGATTGGGATTTCTTTGATGTGTGAATGTGTTTTTGGAAGTGTAAATGAGCTGGAATCTAACCTTTTTCGCTAAGATAGAAGTGGTCCATTTATACGAGCCTTTTGGAGCCAAATTAGAGGTGTTTTTGGCCATTTCTCAAGGGGGACAAGGTGATGCCAGTATGGTGGCTATAGGGTGGCTGTAAGAGGCAGCTTACTGCCAATGTGATGGGCATAGGGTGGCTGGTTTAAATGCTGA
>JBBYHO010006255.1:2594-13870 GCA_038382025.1 Adansonia gregorii | reverse complement strand
TAAGGCTGCGGCTAGAGCGTTTTTTGAGCTGCTGCTAAGGCGAGAAACTTTTCAATTAAATAATTCTATTAGTAAATGATGTCATTTCAGTAATTAACACCAACAATAATAACAAAATTTCTCAAAAGTGAATATACTTTTTAATGAATATTTTTTTGGCTTGCTGCAAATATATCCTGTAAATGGGCCCATATAACGCGTTTTTTTGACGGAAAAAAAAAGTGTAAATGTGTATTCTAAAAAAGATACGTTGATAGGTCAAATTGAATTAAATTTAAATATAATATTAATATTAAATATATTTATTTAAATTTAATTTAATTTAAAATATGTATTTTAAATTTTATTTAAGTTTATTTATATTTCTAAATAAATAATTTAAATTTATTTAAGTTTGTTTATATTTTTTTTATAATTTATTTTTTTTAAAATATAGTTTTAAAAAATTTAATTTTTGTTAATTTAATAATTTTTTTGTTAAGTTTATAAATATAAATAATTTAACTTAATTTTTAAAATTTATACTATAATATTATATATATGTATTCTCTATATGACAAAAATAACATAACACATAAAATATAAAATATAAAATATAAAATAAATATATATAATGTAATAGTAAAATAGATTGAGTCGGACTGAGCTTTGAAAATTGAACCTAATACCTGATTCATTTTTTAATCGAACTTAAATTTTTTGTCTAAGCTTATTTTTCGAGCTTAATATATTTGTCCAAACCCTTCTAAATATCTAATGGACCTTCAGGTTTGAACAAGTAACGTAAACATTGAGCAAATCTATTCTATAGTATTGGTTCGTAATTTTATATAATATAAACTAGTAGTATGTCCTTTTTACGCTATGAAATTTTTAGAAAAAAATTAAAAATGATAATATAATATAAGATTACAACATTAAATCATGATTTAGAAGACGTAGAAAGTTTGAAAACCAGGAAGGATTTTGATTTTTTTTCTGTTAGAATTACTCTCGAAAGTTCAAATACATTTCCACAAGATGTGTTCGAATTCCTTCAAGAACTTTGTGCATGAAAGTAATAACACCATCGCATATACATATTATACTATAATACATATTGTTCTGTATGGAAGAAATTCATTAATATATGCTTATAACATGCAAACTCTAACAAATAGCAAAAAGAACAAAACTCTAACAAATAGCAAAAAGAACAAAACTATCTTTGAAGTCATTTTTCATGGGACCTGCTGAAAGAAAAGAATAGATGATAATAAGAATGACTACTTATTGATGCAGTTTTGACAAAAAATGTGACTTCAACTCAAAGCGCCATTGGTAGTTACAGAAAATAGAAAACTTCAGGTAAGAGACTGTAGCAATCTTAATAGTAGCTAATCATCTTCAATCGTGCAATGACCTTGGAATTGCCAAAATGCGGAGGTAAAAGTAACCCAAAGTAGGTGACTAACCATAAGCTTGTATGGCAGATTTGCCTTTGTGAGAAATAGCTTCAGCTCCAACAAAAATATCTTTTTTGTAATAATTACCATCGATATGATGCTAGCCCTTTTGCTTCACTATCAACTGACGCAACAACTTGTTGAAAGAAAATGAATCAATGGAGAAGAACATAATTAGCAAAGAAACGCTTTCACATCTTTAAAGTTCATTACTTACAACAAAGAACAAGAGCAAGATTTTAGAACCTAGAGGAGTGAAGCATCTTAGTAGATAAATCAAAACATTCACTACAAGCTTTCTTGTTTTGGTTGCTTTCTCCAAGCATTGCTAAAAAGTTAAAAGTAAATTATAAGTGAATAATTATAAAGGTTTTCTTTTTCATCAAGAGTGTTCAATTAATGAAAAGTACCTAGAAAAGAAAGTTGAATAAGGATTAGTATAAAGTTGTCACTAAACATAATATATTAGGAATATTTCACTTTAGATGTAAAAATCATCAATGAATTGAACCAAATTAAAGCATTTTTCTCCCTATCTTATGGGAGGAAAGATTTGCATTCATACTTATCAAATGCAATTTATGGCTACCAATTTTTATATTCTAACAGGAAAAAAAATATCCATACAAAAATATAACCTAATATCATAAATATCAAAAATATCTTCAAAAGCTAGAAAAGTAAGATCCTATAATCTGTTAAACAAAAAAGTAAAGTAAATTATGATGATTAAACTGAACAAAAGCTCGTAAATAAAATAAGCAACCAACAAACCTAGCATATAACTATAATATTTGGATCGTAGATAGAATCACTAAGCTTTAAAATCTTTCCTATCAGCCATTTTCGATAAATGCATGTAACGAAAAATCACTAATTTCAATGTTTAAATTTTATTTTTCGATGATTTAATACTACAGTAATGAAAATTAAATTATTGTGGACTAAAGCACCATTGGGATTTTAATAGTCAACTTTAGATACCATCAATCTTTCACTCAAGGTTCAAGTGTTAATCAGCTTTTAAATTTCATCGATCAACAACATCACTAACAATAGTGCAGCATGGATAAATGCATGGAAAATATACAGTTCATTCATTTTCAATGTTTGAGTTGTAAGCAAATAAGTTTTATTTATGGTAGCAGTTTAATGGAATATTAAATATGCGCGTATCTAATTTCAGGTAATTTTTTATCGTATGTTTCAGTTTTTACGAGCTTTACGTTCCATTCTTAAGCTTTGCATTATGGTGTAATTGGAGAAAATGAATCACCAATGCAATCCGTTCCCTGCTAACATACAGATGATAGAGGCTAAAATCACTCGAACTCAACCTTACAATTATGTTATATTTATTTTGCCTAAAACTACTAGCATTAATTATTTTCTAAAGTGCTTAAAAAGAACACAAATAATCAATAAAATTGCAAAGCAAAGAATCTAATCAGGAAATGAATGGCGAAACCAGTCATCACCAAATAAAACCTTAAACGAATAAACATCCACAAAATTAAAGCATCCATAACTCCATAAATGATACCCATAACTTAAAAATGAATAAATAAATAAATAATCATAAACCTGAGAAATCAACAATCCAATGAAAACTCTTGAAAACAAACTCAAATTAAAAGCAAAATCACATTCATCGCTACAGTTGAAGAAAGATCAAGTCACATAATAGTTGGAGCAGGGCTGAACAACATAGCAAAACTGACACAGCAAACAAAAGGCATGACAATTGTCAAATGTTGAAAGAAAATACAGAGAAAAAAAAAGATGAAGCAAACAGTAAAGAAATGTATCAGTTGCCTCAACATAGCTTCTAACTTCAAGTTGCAAATTAATAAGACTGCACATATAAGAAACTAACAAATAATTAATTTTAAAAAAAAAGTCACAACAAACTAACACAGAAATTTTCATTTCTTACATAAATTTTTTCCTTTCTTTTACCTTTTTTTTCTTGTTTCTACCACTGTTTCATAGTGATTATCTGAAAGAGGAAATATTTAACAAATTAAAGTGTCAAAAACAATGTATGAATGAACAAAAAGTTTCAATGCAATAGTAAAAGTGAAAGTAGTAATGCTAGGGTATGTGGCATTTATTTACAGTAATATTAGATTTCAAAGAGGATCTAGAAAGATCAATCTTAAAAAATATGATACAATGTAGCTTTACCTGATTGCTCTTGAGAAATATAACAATTCATTCTTAAAAAGCCATGACAAACTATCATGTAAAGAGATAATTAGATATAAATATACTATCTTATACAATAATAAAAAAACAATCATGCAGAGACATTTAGCTCTTCCTTTAAGCTAGGCAAACAACTTCTAACTTTGTTGTCATCAGTGGCTACAACTGCCTTGTACCCATTGCTGTAAACACATTCCTGAATTTGAAAAGGCAATGTTGTTGTTGGATATCTCTCAACAAATTTACCAATTTTTGTCCACCAAGAACTTCTCAAAATTCCGCTTGATCAGATCACCTAAAAGTCCACATACACTTGACTACAGAAATTGGTAAACGGGAGCTATTTTTGGTTCATTCACATCAACTTGATTCATAAAAACTTTCCTTTAGTCCTTAAAGGATTATCTCTATCATAAATGCCATAGTCAATCGCAAAGCAGTTGGACTTATCAGATATTGAGATTCTACATAAACCTGGTGCATGCAGATTATTTAATTTCAAGATTTGACCCAAGCTCGTCTCCTCAAACTAATTGCAAAAGAAAGCTAGAATCTAAAATCTTGTGATAGAGCTGCAAGGGCAAATCTTACTGAAACATGATAATATTATTAAGTAATAAATAATCATCATACCACAAATGTTGTACCAAAAACAATTATCCCAAACACATAACGCGTAGCTGACTTTGATTTTTTTACTTCTCATATATGTTGAATAGCTGAGAGCAATTTGACGTCATCAAAACACTAAGACTCAAACTAAAAATTCTTCAATTAGACCCCAAAGTAAAAGACAAAAAAAGACAAAGCTTGAAAAATCGTATAAAATATTGTAATTATCTTACAAAAGAGGCGAAACCATTTTAAAGCAACATTAACAATCAAGAGAACTTTTCCCATAAATTTGCTAAGGAGTTCATTTCCATCAATCAAGATAAAGATCTATTAGCAGAGTAAAAGGATATTGTCAAGTTCCAATTTTTTACTTTTGAATCTTTTAAAATCTATAATGATATATTGGGAGTCAAATTTAGCAAAATTGAGTAACAAACTTAGAACATACGTTCAACGTAAACTGATTTTAGTAACATTATGATCTTAAATCAATTTCAAAAAGAAAAAGAAAGAAGGTTCTTCTCGAAGGTGTACTCTTACTGTATAGTAGTATAAGGTCTTCTTCGTGGCTGCTTTGCATAAATTCCAAAAGATCTAGAGTACAAACTCATAAAGTAGTCAACTCATGTTGCAAAGAGGTTGATTCTGAAGACCTAAGCAATGTTTTGATGGAAGGAATCGAAAACAAAGAGCACTACAAAAAACAAACAGGAAGCATCAAGAAGTTAGTAAAGTAGGGAAAAGAAAGGGAAAGGAACTCATAATAGAAAACAGCAACAAATGAGTAACAAAGGCTGAGGAGGATCCTGTTTCTTCGTCGCTTTGTTGATATCTTTCTCCTTTATCTCCACTTGACAACGTACCTCTGCACAGTGAATGGCAACTTTGGCTTATTTTTTAGTGTCTTCCTATAACGGAAGGTTGAGTTGGATAGTTTTCCTCATTTCCTTCCTGCCTGCAAGTTTCATGACACTTCCTCGCGTTCCTTGGCTGCCTTGGATTTGGGAGGTTCATTTTCACACTAGTAGTGTACATCTTTCTCCCAAGCTTCCTGCTCTTTTTGATTCACTTCAATCGTGCTCTTGGGCATAAGTCATCACCTAAGTTTTTAGTTTTTTGGATAATTAATTAATCCGTAAAAAATTATTTGAGAGGATGCTATGAGATAAAAAGAAAGAAAATCAGTTGAAAGGGATGTGACGGAAGCAAGTTAAGAAAAAGCGAAAAAAGAAAAGTCGGGTTGCTAAGACAAATAAAGAAAATAAAGGATATCAGAAAGGAATTAGAAGGAAGCAGGTGAAGAAAAAGCCAAAAAAAAAAAAAAAAAACCAACAGAGAAAGGACAGGCTGCCAAAATTACCCCCATCATATTTTTAAAATCCCTCTACAATCCCAAAGGGATTTAAAAATAATAGTTTGTAGATTATGAGTGAATTACATTATTAAATTTAATACTTGATTTGTTAAAATATCAATAAAACATAAAATTTGGTGATCAATTTGTTAAAATATATATGAAAAATATTTGACAAATTGTGTAAGTTGATCTTCGGGTTAGAAAAATTAATGAAGAAAAAAGATCGAAGGTACAAAGAACTTTGAGGCATGGAAAATATTTTTTTAAGGTTTTATATTGCTTCCAAGATACATCTAAATTATAAACTTCTAAATAAAATAGTCATGAAAAAAATAAAAAAGCCTTTTTTATAGACATTGTAAAATTATATTTGCTAGTGTTGTAACATTCTGAACGCGAATCTGACATGTTAGACTTAGTTGAAAATTTTTTTTATTTTATTTTCTAGTCTCGGGATGGAACTTAACTATTGACCAAATTGCTCATCCAACTTAACCTTAAATATTTATTATGAAATGACCAAATAACTTTGAGTCGCCATTAATCTTTTTTTAGCTAGGTAAGATTGGTCACCTATTAGAGTTTGAATTCGGAGGGTTATGAAACCTTTTAAAATAAACTCCAAAGTCCACTTAATATTAGAGATTCATGTTAAAAGGGTTTAGGAGCTGGTTACGCGCAGAATGAGACATGTCCCTTCCACAATGCCCATAAATTGGTACCTATTAATTTCATGTTAACTAAAGTCTCGATTATGATTGATTTTAATTTTTCAAGTATTTAATTATAATTCTTTATTTTTTAAATTATTTAAATAATTAATGTTATTTTTCTCATCTTAAGTAAATCATATTTTTATATTTTTGAAAATTAAAATAGTTTTCGTACCCCTTTCGAAAACCTAGAGGAATAAGAAAGTTTTATTTTTGAGAGAATTGAAAATTCTAATTTACTTGTTTAAAGAGTGCATTCTTTTGTATAAAATTGATGAGGTGACTTTTCATATACTGAAAGCACACTTATGGGCTATTTTAGTTAGGGGATATTGCCTCAAATTTTTTGCAAAAAAAAATACTATAATTAACATATAAATATATTAAATGTATGGTATAGCATAATGAAAATGACTTTGAAGTGCATACATGAAATTGAAAAAAAAAAATTTTATTATAAAAAATAGCTCAAATAGACCTAATATGTATGGACTTTGTGGAATGGTTTTTAAAATAGAGAAAATGATTTAAATGCATTAAATTTTGTATAATAATTCCTAAGTCATGAAAAATGACTTAAATATATCTAAAATACAAGAAATTGCATGAAAGTCTCTAGATCTTAAAAAATAACCTAAATGGCCTGAGCATAGATAAATTACATAAAAATCCTTAGATCATAAACAATAACCTAAATGACCTCAACATGCATGAAATTGGACAAAAAACCCTCAATCATGGAAAATGACCTAAATGGCATCAAAATTCACAAAATTTATCCAACTCCTTAGATCATGGAAAATGATCTAAATGACATCAAAATTCACAAAATTGTATAAGTATCTAGATCGTGAAAAATGATTTAATTGCATCAAAATTATCAAAAATCGTACCCAAGTTCCTAGGTCAAGGGCTAATCACTAAAACCCTTTTGAACAGAGTATGATTTCAGTTGAGTTTGGTGGATAACCTTAATTGCATGCCCTCAAAAAGAAACCTACAATCTAATTGGCCGTATCTTAGTTCTATACAAGAAAAAGCTTTTAACTCTAACATAAAATAGCACTTTATCAAATTTTAGCTAAACTAGGAAAAAACCAAACTAGATGTCATTTAGTTCCTAAACACAACTAGAACATTAAACTTGTCTATTTTAAGCTCATTCAAGCTTTAATAGCTTAAGCAATGTGGATGGTTCTCGTGCTTATGTGCTTATGTTTCAATGTAAAAATGTTAATGAAGGACCTCTTGCATGGTTATGGATTTATCTAAGGTCATTAAGAAGGTGAAATATAAGAAAACTTAGGTGAAAAAGCCTAGTGATAGTGGAAAATGTCATGCAGTATCGATACATTTAGTATTTATATCGGTACAACTACTTTTAGAAATAAAAATCAATGAAAAATGCGACATTATATCGATACAAGGGCATATTGTGTTGATACAATGGGCATTGTATTAATACAACATGGCTTTGTATCGATACAATTGCATGTTCCAAGCCTGGATCATCAAACCCGATAATGTATGAGTACAATAATGAAATATATTTATATGTCTTTGTGAGTTTCACAACAATGACATTTTTTTTACATTTTTTCATATGGTCCGTAAGAACGTTGCCTAGTTCTTATCGACATGGCGCCTGGCAGTCATCCCCTATTATTATTATTATTATTATTATTATTATTATTATTATTATTATTATTATTGACCTTCCAATAAAATCTTGCTATGCCAAAATTTTTTGTTGAGAAAGAGAGATGGATACACCTCACTTAAGGTCTCGAATCGAGGTTCACTTGCTTAAACAGGGCTTGGACAAAATTAGAGCTTTTGATTAAGACTTGTTTATACTTAATATTTAATAAATTTCAAAACATAATGGATTTTTTTTATGTCTTAATTACAATTTTTTTGCTGTAAAGAAAATACTAGTGGCTTGCAAAACAAACACGTATTGTATGATGATTATTCAAGGCCATTGGAAGGGAATAGTCAAGTATATGATGAACACTAAGCGTAACAACGTAATGAAAATCTTTTAGACTACCCACATTAAAGATTGCAAGGGTTACCATTGCAACTAGATCACAATCCTTATATGGGACTACCTTGTTGACCTCTGGAGTTCAAATATCTGGAAAGTGAATTTGCTAAGGCATCGACGAACTGGAGGACAAAAAGGAATGGCTTCAGCAGCAAATGTGACTCAGGAGAAGACGATTAAACTATTTTTTAATTATAGAAATTTTATTAAATAATAATTTTATATTTTTTGTTATAGTATATGAGTAAGTTTGAATTAAACTTTCAATTTTCTTTCTTGTAGTCACAAAAATTGCAGCATAAGTCGACTTTTATGGAAGTATTTACGCAGACTCATCGACGTGCCCGAGGTGTTGGGGACTTCGTCGATGAAAAGTCCCGTATTGTCAGTGTAAGTGATAAAATTATTATACATTTATAAATGCTATTATTTTGCATTAGATATTAATTAATGCCTTCCATTGCTTTTGTAAGAAAACTATGCTACAAATTTGTAGTACTAATTTGGGGATAATCTATCCATATATCCTGAGTACAATCCTGAGAGTTGGTCTCAGGCTATTAGAGGTGTGGAGACCACTTGAACAGACATCTATGGTTTTGGAACCAAGCAAAATCCATGGCAAATTTTATCATCTGCTGGGGATCATCGATGATCGATGCCATGAGTTATACCCTAATAGCTCTTGCCACTACCCAGTAGGCGCTACTGCTAACACAATTGCCTTTAACGGATCATGGTCTACATGAGAAGATGGATAATTTGATTAATGTTGTTGGTCAAATACGACAAGTTCTCTTCATAATATTGCAACGGTAAGAGAATTAGGAATAGTAGATTCTCCCACTCTAGTAGCAGAGAAGGCGGGGAAAGAGCAATTGTTGCGTAAGAATTTCACCATTGCTCTGATTTAAGAAAGGCAGTAGACATTTCAGTGGCTCCTTAATGAATGGTTGTCCGCTTCTAGCAATAGCAACTTCTATCGTTCCCTGTTCTTCCTTCTTATCCAAATGATGTATTTTTTTTTAATATAATTTATATACAACTTTATGAATACAATTTTATTTGTTTTTAATATGTCTTTGAATCTTTTAATTGTACTTCATTTAATTTTTTATAAATTTAAATTTTATATTTTTATTACAATAAATGAAATTTATATTTATTTTCAAATTAATAATTTAACTTACAAACATTTAAATATCAAATAAAAATAAAAATATTAAAAGCATTTCTAGTGGTGGAAATTTTTGTCACTAAAAACTATTAATGACAGATTTTTAAAACCCAAAATCCATCTAAAATAGTATTTAGCAAACATATGCTTTTCATCTTCAAAAACTATTTTTGGCATTTTTTAGTCACTAAAAATTTTCAATGATTGAAATATTTCGTCGGAAAAGATTATTTCCAACCTAGCCATTGAAAATATTCCATCAGAAAAAACTATTTCCAACATAAAAGATATTGCCAACAGAAATATTATTGGTGATTTAATTTATAACGATGGTTTTTCCAACAAAAGTTTTGTTGGAAAAATTTCTTTTTGAGTGATTTCTATTTAATTTTGGAAAAAAATTTCATAAAAAATAAGCCTCCCCTGTAGTTTATCATTCTATCCAACCAAAAAAATGTAACCATATCACTGATCTAATACCATTTCATCTACTAAACTACATAATAGCTATTCTTCCCTTATTCCTTCACACCAAATAGCCATTCTATTCATCCTTTATTCCATTCTAGTAAATCAAATGTAGTTAATTCAATTGTCCAAGCAACTAAGAAAATACTATTATATATTTATTATTCTTGACTTTTCTAAGTAGTGTGGAATTAGCTTCTACTAACGTTAAAAGCCACTAAAATGAAGAGGGAACATTTACACTGGTATAAAGCAATTTAGTTTTACACGTTTTAGTAATTGTTATGATTTATATTTATTTAATTCGATTGTAATATTTCATATTTTTCATATAGATTGTGTATGTCAAATTTCTAATAAAATAAAAGTATCTAACATTTATTTAATATAAAAAATTTAACCATTAAATTTAAAATATATATAAAAGGATGAATTTGGAGAATCTTTTGAATTAACTAAAACATCCATTGTTGAGTATTATATTTAATTCTTTTCATTTTAAATAATTTTTATTATGAATAAGATTTATCACATATATACATAAAAATTCTAATTATATTGAAAGATTTAGTTAAATGAATTTATTAGATAATAGAGTTTATCATATGTAAATAAGAATTCGAATTCTATTGAAAAACTTTGGGTAAATGAAATTTATTTGATTAAAAATAAAATGAGTTAAATTTCATTGAATTAATTTATTTTCAAAGTTATAATTTTTCATTAACCTAAAAATATAAAAAAAAGTTATATTAATTTAATTTAAATGTTAATGCAAAATTTAATTACTTATATACATGTAACTTTATTTTTCAATATATACAATTTTATAAATAAATAAGTTTTTTATGATATAAAATTTTATATTATATTATAGGTAGCAGTAAAGATTTTTTTTCATTCTAATTTATGATTTTATGCAATAAATATCAATAGAAATTATTATTGAAAAGTTTAATATCATGATAATTTTTGGAAAAGAGGAATTAGTATAATATTTTAGATAACAATTTTAACAATTGATTTTGAGTATAACTTTTAAGTAAATAAATCTTATCGAAGAACAATTATAAAATTGAGGTGTACAAATAACTAAATCTCATATCAATATAAATATTGCAATCGCTTCTGATTGTAGCATATTCATCTCATGCCTTATAAGCTATGTAAAAAATTTGAGGGTTCTGATTTTTTGAGAATTGATAATCGTTTGGGTTTTTTGTTTTTCTTTTGGTTGGAAGGT
>JBBYHO010006245.1:0-13871 GCA_038382025.1 Adansonia gregorii | reverse complement strand
TATTAATTAAATTCTTCATCAGTATATATTTTATTATCCGTAGGTAAAAGTCTCATTCGTCAAATTGAATCCATCAGCAATGTCCGTTGGTATTTCTATACCATTTGGTATATTTCATATTTTTGTTCACGCATTGTACGCTATTAAAATTCATTTTATTATAATTCTAATTTTAAACAAAATTTATTAGATTAAAAATATATTTTAATAATCTCTTTAAAAAAAAATTGCATTCTAAATTATTATAGTTGCCGACCGCCCTAATGAAGGATCAGTAATTTTTAGGGCGATCGCCTAGACACATCTGATACCAATCTGACACCTCTAACGGCGGCTTAAATGCGGAGTTGACATCTACTGAATGGGTGGCCGGCCGGCTGGACCGACCACTAGACAACAAGGCCTGACACCTAGCTCGGCGTGAGTCACATCACCATCAGATCATCTGACACTATATCTCCAGACAATACTTATAAAAGGGTAAGCAAACCCAAAGGTAAAGGATATACTCTCTGGCTGGTTTTTCATTTTCTGAAATCTCCATCACTATACATCTAAAACACCTGCATACTAACTTAACTAAAGAAGAGGGCCCAGGAGCATCAACTCCGGCACCCTTCTGACCTTCTTTGTATTGCAGGACCAAAAGCGACCTCAACAATTGGCACCGTCCATAGGAACAGAGCAAAAAAACCATGGCTAACCAATATGCTGACGCTGTTCCACAAAACACCCCATCACCCCTAAAGCGATGAACCTTACTGAAGTCCCGCCAGCTCCAGCAATGCCTAACTCATCAAATATCCAAGCCTCTCATATACCTATCTTGTTGCCTTCATGGCTATCTCACTCACCATTAGCATATTACCAAAACTTGTGGGGACTGATCCTGCCGTTGCCCACTTCCATTCCGCACCCTGACCCAACCACTAGACCGAGCACCACGGTCCCAACAACCATTACCACCAACACTCTATGCACACCTCGTGATACCTCGTTGCCTTCGTCCATCCAACTTAGTACACCCACTAGCCAGCCAGATTACCATGCACACTACCAAGCGTAATTCCAAGCCATTGCCAACCAACTGGCTGCCATTCAACAATCACAGATGCAATTGGCCTAACTTATCAACTCACAAACCAACCGTCATACTCCACCTGTTGATCGCCCCAATCAAAACACCACTACCAACCCGCAGTCAAGCACACAGGAGAGAAACGCTACAGCCAATCGGATTACGCGCCCCATAGTAGGAAAGAGCTCTTGCTCTACTCCAGTCCCTCGGAGAGCAACACAGGGAACTTCTCATCACCCCAGTGGACGCAGCGAGTCCGGATCTACTCTAAACCTCGCTTAACAGGTAGTAGCCTTGAAGCAAGAAATCAAGGAACTCGATAACCCGAGAAGGGACAGCGAGGAATGGTTATCCAAAGAACATAATCCCCTCTCATCGGACATTTGCCGAGTACAAGTCCTTGGCAAAGTAAAGCTCTCTCTCGACACTTACGATGGCAAGTCTGATCTGGCCAATCACCTGCACCATTTTCGCGCTTTCCATAACCTGCGCGATGTGCCGGATGCCATCCAATGTCGCATCTTCCTGACGACACTCTGTGGACCGGCACAGACCTGGTGGTATTCCTTGAACCCGGGGTCTATCACCACCTTTGATCAATTGGGGAGACATTTCCTCGCCCATTTCAGCAGTTGTAGAATAGTGGCCAGAACGTTGGCCAGCTTAATGGCGGTCAAACAGAGTCATGACGAAATGATTCGCGACTACCTCAAGCGTTTCAACGCAGCAGCCCTAGAGGTCAGGGATCTGAATGAGGAGTGGGCCATTCAAGCGTTCACAACGGGCGTTCTCCATAAGTATTTGAAGTATGCCCTGACCGACGCGTAGCCCGCAAAGTTATACGAACTGTACGAGAAGGCTCAAAAATATGCCAAGGCGGAAGAAATTGAAATCACGAGTCGAAAAGTGAAAACATGAAATCGTGAGCAACAAGGAACTCGGGGAGTAAAGAATAACCGGTTCGCTGATCGGCCTGGTAACAGAACTCAAAGAGAGGTGCTAGCCCTAGCGGGGCAGCGGAGGCCTACAAAGAAGCGAACATGGCCGGCCCCGTACACCAAATACGAGTCATACACGCCCTTGACTGCGCTGTGATCTCAAATTCTCAATACAATAAAAAGAGAAGGTTTTCTGGAGCGACCGCATCCCATGGTTGGCGATCGCAGTAGGTGTGACCCTACCAAACGATGCAACTTTCACAATGACATTAGGCACGCCACGGACGACTGTTATTGTTTAAAAAAACACAATAGAAGCATTAGTAAGGAAGAGGGCTATCAAGCAGTTCATGAAAAAAGAGACGCATGCCCATAGCACGGGGAAGCCACAGGATGAGCGTCGTAAGAGTGCTCCCAAAGGGCCTGTCATCGGCATTATAAATGTGATCGTTAGTTCGACAGAATCATGGGCCATCAGCAAGTCAAAGAGAAAGTCCCACCTTTGCTCTGTAATAGCGATTGACGTTGCAACCAAGCGATCAAAGCACATGGATTGGACGATCTGCTTCAACGAGGACGACACAGAACTCCCATCTAACCACGGGAACGATCCCATTGTTGCATCGACCACCATCAGTAACTACCAGGTTCATAGAATTCTCATCAACAATGGGAGTGCCGTCGAGATTCTACAATGGGACGCCTTCCTCCGCATGGTCTTTACTACAAAAGACCTGACTCCATCAGCCCCAATTTATGGGTTCGCCAACCAACCTATACCCGTCAAAGGGACGGTTACCATCCCGGTTATGATTGGCGATGGCGAACACACTGTGAATGCCATGGTCGATTTTCTTATTGTCAAGCAGCCTTTCGCTTATAACGCAATCTTCGAGCGATCACTGATGAAAAGGATGAAGATGGTCACTGCAGTATGCTGCCTAATGGTAAAATTTCTCGCACCCACCGGAGTCGGGTACATACGTTTCGACTAGTGAATTGATCGTCAATGCCACCTCACGTCTATTGAGATGGCCACACACCAGCAAGACGTCACCCATGGCACAAACGCCAGCACCTCGGTTCACACCATCGCGCCAGCACAATCTGAGCCGCTCAGCTTGGAACACTTGGATATCCGAGACGGTTTCCCTGATCAGAAACCTCAACCAGTGGAAGACACAGAAAAAGTTACCCTCTATGATTCTGACCCAGAGCTGGCTACCACCATTAGTTCCTCCCTAACACCCCAGAAAAGACTCTACTTACAAAGTTTCTTAGGAAACATGCTGACGTGTTCACATGGTCTGCCGTCGACATGCTTGGCGTTGACCCGTCTGTAGTCATGCACTCGCTACATGTCGACTCGCGAGCTACACCAATAAAGTTGAAGAAGCGTAAATTTACACCAGAGAAGCTCCAAGTCATACAAGAAGAGGTCGACAAGCTATTGCTAGCTAATTTTGTACGAAAGGTAAGGTACCCGAATTGGTTGGCTAATGTCGTGATGGTCAAAAAATCTTCAGGAAAATGGCGAATGTGCGTGGACTTCACCGACTTAAATAAAGCATGCCTAAAAGATAGTTACCCTCTGCCTAATATCGACCGCCTAGTCGACGCCTCGGCAGGCCATAAACTGCTAAGTTTTATGGATGCCTTCTCGGGGTACAACCAAATCCAGATGGACCCCAATAACCAGGAGAGTACCGCCTTTGTCACAGATGATGGCACTTATTGCTATCAGGTCATGCCATTCGGACTAAAAAATGTTGGTGCCACCTACCAAAGGTTGGTCAACACACTCGTCAAACAGCAAATTGGGCGTTCGATGAAAATTTATGTGGACGACATGCTGGTCAAGAGCTCTTCTCTTCAACAACACATCGATGATCTTTCGAAAACGTTCAGCATACTCCGTAAGTATTGGATGAAACTTAACCCTTTAAAATGTATGTTTGGTGTCTCTGCAAAGAAATTTTTGGGATTCATGATCTCTTTCAGAGGCATTGAAGCCAACCTTGAAAAAATCAACGCCATCTTACAGATACGCCCGCCACAAACGACCAAAGAAGTGCAATGCCTGATGGGATGAATAGCCACACTTAACCGCTTCATTTCCAAATCCGTCAAGAGATGTCTACCATTCTTTAGACTCCTCAGGAAGGCAACCAGATACAAATGGACTGAAAAATGTCAACAGTCATTTGACCAACTGAAGCACTATCTCAGCACTCCTCCGCTACTTGCAAGCCCGAAGGATGGTGAACCGCTATTTATGTACCTTACCGCCTCACATGAAACCATTGCTGCAGTCTTGGTATGAGAGGAACAAGGTAATCAATATCCCGTTTACTATGTTAGCCGCGCATTGCAAGCTAGCGAAGTACATTACAGCAAACTTGAAAAACTCACTTTCGCACTGGTCACCGTAGTAAGGAAACTAAGGCAGTACTTCTAGGCGCATCCAATTACCGTACTCACCAACCAACCTCTCAAAAATGTTCTCCTAAAAGTTGATTCCACAGGGCGTCTTTTTTATTGGAGCATCGGACTCAGCGAATTCGGCCTCACATACAGTTCGCGAAAAACCATCAAAGCACAAGCGCTCACAGATTTCATCGCCGAATGCTCTTTCTTGGAATCTGAAGAAGCTTATCAGGATCTTCACCCGACCGACGATCACTCTTGCTGTCAATCTCAACCCCCTCATCAAACCGACGAGTGGCATATTTTCGTTGATGGTTCTTCCGGCTAATCTAAAGGTGGTGCTGGCATATTAGTAATCGATCCAAATGGCCAAGAGTGGCAATATGGCCTCGAATTTCTATTCTCCACCTCCAACAACGCTGCTGAATATGAGGCCTTAATCGCTGGAATAGAGCTAGCCAAGACCCTGGGCTCCAATCACCTAATCGCCTACACAGATTCATGACTTGTGGCTAGCCAGACCAACGGCCTATTCGACGTCAAAGATGCTCTGCTCGCGAAATACCACAAAATTATGGAACATCTCTCCCAGCAATTCGCCCGTATTACAATTCAATAGATTTCTAGAGCAGACAACTCTAGGGCCGATGCTTTGTCAAAGCTGGCTAGCACCATCAAGATAGCCACAAGGGGCAAAATCCTCCTTGAAAGACTCTCGGCTCCCAGCTATGACCGATACGTGCTTCACATTATGGTTGATACTAAAGAAACCTAGATGACCCCAATTCTTTCCTACCTCAAGTACAAACTGATCCGTTGGAGAAGAGATGACTCAAAAAACGAGCAGCCAGGTACCCCATTCTGGGCGACTTCTTGTACAAAAAATCCTTCACTCTTCTATTACTCCGCTGCCTCACACCCGCATAGGCAATTTATGTTTGAAAGAGATTCACGAAGGTGTCTGCAGTAATCATCTTGGTAGGCGATCGCTAGCTCTAAAAGCCTTGCGCCAAGGCTTCTTCTGGCCTACGATGAGGAAAGATGCTACGGCGCTCGTAAAAAAATGTGACAAATGCCAACGATTCGCCTCCATCCCCAGACAACCAGCGGAAGCACTCAAACATATCTTCAGTCCTTGGCCTTTTTGCTTCTGGGGCATCGATATATTGAGACCTTTCCCCATTTCAATCGCCCGGAAAAAGTTCCTACTGGTAGCCTACGACTACTTCAACAAATAGGTTAAAGCGAAATCAGTTGTCATAATCACTGCCTGCAATATGGAAAACTTCTTCTGGCGTAACATTCTTTGTCAATTCGGGATACCCAATGTTATTATTGCGGATAACGACAAGCAGTTGTCCGTCGACAAGCTGCACGATTTTTGTTTACGCTTCAACATCAGCCTAGTTCACACTTCAATTGCTCATCCTTAGTCCAACGGCCAGGTTGAATCCGTGAACAAAAATATTCTACAACCTTGAAAAAGAAACTGGATGACACCAAAGGTGCCTGGGTTGACGAAACTCCCGGAGTACTTTGGGCAATATGGACAACTACTACCTAGGTGATTGGCACCACCCCTTTTAGTTTAGTCTACAGAACCGAGGCTGTGATACCCGTTGAAATGGGAGTTTGCAGTACCCGCACCGCTTATCCTGACCATGACTTAAACTCTGAACACCTGAAGGCTAACCTAGACCTGTTTGAAGAAGCTCGAGAATATGCAGCAATCCATATGGCCGTACATGCTTAGCAAGTTAGCCGGTATTATAATCGACGTGTACTTAATCACCATTTCCAAGTGAGAGACCTTGTTCTCCGCAATTGCAAAGCCAGTCGACCGGCAGGCGAGCATAAAAAACTGACACCCAATTGGGAAGGCCCCTATCATATCCACCAGGTTCTCGACTATGGCGCTTACAAGCTCGCCGAGCTGGACAGGCAACCCATCTCTCGCACATGGAACGCCACCCACTTGAAAAAATATTATTTGTAAGTATGCCTGCTTCCAATAGTAAACATTCCCTTTCTTCAATTCTCTCTTACATTTTGCATTTTGCATTTTCATTACAACTGCACACCCGCCGCCCAGGCGCCTCTTATTATTATTACGCAATCACCGCCCAGGCACATCTTATTATTGCTATTATGCAATCGCCACCCAGGCACTCCTTACATTGCTATTACGCAATCGTCGCCCAGGCGCCTCTTATTACTACTATTACGTAATCGCCGCCTAGGCACTCCTTGCTATTGCTATTACGCAATCGCTGCCCAGGCGCCTCTTATTATTCTTATTACACAATTACCATCCAGGCACGTCTCATTATTGCTACGATGCAATCGTCGCCCCGGCATATACTCTTATCGCCATAATGCACTCACTGCGTAGACATCCTTTATCATCTTCATCATTAAAAAAAAAAACAACAACATTCGTGAAATGCAAGTAGTCACCACAAATTTGATTCACACAAGAAAACTTTTCTTCGAATTCCAAAAGTTATTTGCAACGATTTATCATTACATTTACATTCCTAGCCTATTCCCTAGTCGATGATATACCGACCTCATCCCCTGATTCTCCCTGTTCTGACTCTTCTGCTAGAGGGGTTATCAAGGCCGCATCTCGCACTCGCCCTGCTTCGACTTCTTAATGGCTGGGCAGTAATACGTTGAAGTCTTTAGGGGGCGCATACACTCGGCCTAAGTCAACCACCCGTAGGTCCAAAGGCCCCCGCAGTAGTTGGACCTTGTATAAGGTGCTCCGACGATATGAATCCCTAGCGGCAAAGAGCTTGTCAAAAATTTTCTCCTGCTGTTTCTTCATCTTGTCTTGATGGTGACCATGTAGTTCGCCTATTTGAGCCTCCAACTCAGCAACCCTGGACTTGGTAGATGCCAGCTCAGTATCCCGCTTCTTTAGCTTTCTTGCCAACTCTGAGGCAGTCGTTTCTGCCTTTTCGTACCTTAGCAACAATTCGGTTATCTCGGTCATCCTCCTCTCCTCTATTTCTTTCAAGGACACCTCCAGCTTGGCACCCGACTCTTTCTGCTTCAAAATTTGGGCGTCTAGCTCTGGAATCTTGGACGCCTGCTAATTGAATTTTTCCTGCCAGTTCACTATTTGACAGGTATATACCGCTTGGCAGTGCAGCACCCTCACCAACCCTATCATTGTCGAATTTAAATTCTGCGAGACTTCTCCCTAACAGGGCTTCTCGGTCACTCCCAGCCAGACCCTTCATCGCCCACCTCATAGCGGCCTCAAAGTTTGACACCTACCCGTTTGGCAGAATGCCTGTAGCAACTGAACTGGGCCCACCACACGTAATTTGTGGCCTCTTTGATGCAGTGCTCGACTGTGAGGTTGTGCCAGGTGCGGGTCCACCGCTCGATCCGACCGTTTTTGCCACTGGTCGTTCGGCAGGTGATGTAGCAAGCAAGTCAGCAATCGTATGCCGCGCAGCCTTTTGACGACCAGCGGACACTCTAACAGCCCCCTCACCCACCCCAGCATCTCCTAGCTCACCTATTTTCTTTTTTCCCCTTCTTTGGCGAGCCGCAGCCCTCTTCGCAGCAGCCTGCCTAGGCGCCCGTTCTGCCAACACCGCCTGCACTGGATCCATTCCTGCAAAACAAATTACCTAAGTTAGTACCCTTGCACACTTTTTCACCTTTACGAGTAACTAGAACAATACCCTTATCCCTTCCCTACTTCGATTGGCGACCACCTTCCTCTCTCCTCTCACCACTCGCCCCTACTCCCGCCTCCCCCACCACCCCCTTCTTTCGCATCTTCTATCCCCTCTTCAGCCACCTGCTCCCCTGCAAAAGTCAACAACCATTTTTAATCATCATTACCATGCACGCCATACTCAAACTCGCCGTAAAAAATTGAAACTATACCTCTCTGACGTCGTAGCAACCGACGTCGCCTCTGATGCCCAACGGGATGCACTAATCCCTCAAGCACATCTTTCAGGTCTCGCCCAAGGTATTCCCTCTAGATGTTACAAAACGTCAAGTACGCCTTGCTGCTCACTAACCCACCCTTGAAGAAGAGGACCTGATCCTTCTCCACCTCTTCTAGTGCCACCCTTTCATTGCTGGCTCTTGCTTTCGTACCCCAAGGCACTAGAAAGCCCCATTCGACGTCCGCCCTCTTGGTCACTATAAAGAATTAGTCCCGTCGCATATAAGCGTTCGATGGCAAGTCGATGACCATTCGCCCTCTCTCCCTTGCTTGAAGGTAGTAAAAGCAGGGCTCAGCCCGTTTTAAAACATAGAGCTCCTTTACCACCCAAGTCAATGGTCACCAACCCTTTTCCTTGCACACCAAGAAGTACGTCAGCCAGATCACCCAACTGTTCGATTTCAGCTGGTTGGGTGACAATTCATATTCCCACATCAACTCGCAGAAGAATGCCTCCAGTGGCAAGTGGAAGCCTGCTTTGAAGATGTGCAAGTAAAACATCGCGCTGTTGCCTTCGGCGTACGTTGCTCGCCCTTGCGGCCCCGCTTCAGCTATCTGGTATCTCTCCAGATTTACTCTTCTGTCGTACAGCCACCTTCACACTACCTGCATGTTCATCACACCAACATGCCTCTCCACCGTCTTGGTGTCCACCATGGCGATCGCCTTCTCACCTTCGGCTTTAACTGACCCTTCTTCCTGATCGCCACTCTGCTCTACTGCTACTTCTCTCACCTCTTCCTCTTCTTCCTCTCGAACTCGTTAGTCTGTCATTCCTCCCTAGTGTAACCGTCCCACTATTACCCTCACCTCGTTCCTCGCTTCCTCTAGTCTTCCCTTTCTCGCCACCGATTTCACCGATATACCAACCCCCCTCACCATATATACCTCCACCCCAACAATACAAAGGACACAGCGAAAAAGCACAAGAACTCACCGAAGTTTACCCTATAATGGTCTTACTTTCAACAACACCCTTATTTGCATCTCCATACGTACGTTTGCTACCAAACAACACACAAAATCGTTAACCCACTACGACTCTACAAAAACTCTTTACCGATCAACTCTCAAGCACTCACCACTTTTTCTTCTCACAACTTGCTTCGCTCCCCTTTCTAATTTTTCCACAAAATTGGCAAAATCACCTCAGCCCCACCCCGCATTATATATCTACACATCCTCAACCCTTCATCTTCCTCTATTCCCACGTGTTGACACTATACGCCTCTGCCAACTTGGCACATTTTCCCCGTTTTGATGCGTGTCCCTCTCGCCTTTCCATATCCCTCTAAAAGCGCCTATCGAATCCTTCGTCAGGCCATGTGTTCCACTCTCATTCCTTCCCTTTAACCTTTCGTAGTCTGTCATTATTATCGCATTAATGCTGCCAGTTACAACGCCTCGCCTCCCACAAAGGCCGTCACCCACACGTGTCCAAAATGACGAGTCACTTTATGACTGCCATGTTGGACAGCGAGCGAGAATATTGTCATAGTTGCCGACCACCCTAATGAAGGATCAGTAATCTTTAGGGCGATCGCCTAGACACCTCTGACACCAATCTGACACCTCCGACGATGACTTAAATGCGGAGTTGACATCTACTGAAGAGGTGGCTGGCCGGTTGGGCTGACCACTAGACCACAAGGCCTGACACCTAGCTCGATGTGAGTCACATCACCATCAGATCACCTGACACTATGTCTCCAGACAATACTTATAAAAGGGTAAGCAAACCCAAAGGTAAAGGATCTGCTCTTTGGCTGATTTTCCATTTTCTGAAATCTCCATCACTATACATCTAAAACACCCGTATACTAACTTAACTATCGGAGAGGGCCCCGAAGCATCAACTCCGGCACCCTTCTGACCTTCTTTGTGTTACAGGACCACAAGCGACCTTAACACAAATAAACGTCCAACCTAGGTTTTCCAAATAAATAAACATCAAAACTTGGTTGCAAGCATTAAACTACAAAGTCACTTTAATAAATGTATTGATAGCATGTGAATGTGTAGCACTCAAATGAACAAACAAAGCCTTCCTTGCATTCCTGCATTCAAATAAACAGCGACTGTAGAAGATTAATAGAATTTTATCCAAATAATTATTGCAAATATTAAACAAGATTGAGCAAAGAAAAGTCATCAGCGGTTGGACTGATTACTGATAACATGTAAATTAAGTAGGTAGCACAAAAGCTAGTTTCTCATACAACTAGAGACTACTTTAAAATTCCTCTCTCATAAGGAATTTTGTATATGCTTATTTCAAAATATCAAATCCACCTTAATTATTTGCCGTGATTGCACACCATAAGGATAAGCATATAACCTTTCAAAACAACAAAACGAAAAGAAAAAAAAACAATAACTCTCTATCAAATTAGAATATTAAATCATATTTTGATTCATTCATTGGATATCAAAAGATGAAAAGAGAATTTCCACTTCCTATTAGCAATAAAGAATCCTGAAGCTGAAAGGCTACTATATATAGCCTCTCAAATTCATAGTATTATTCCCAGGTGGAGCTACCTAGTTTATGAGTCCACAGCCCATTTGCATTTAACACAAATAAACCAGCTAACCATGTAAATTAAGCAACTTCTTAAGCACAAATGCCTAACCGTAGAGTGATAAGAGATCAAAATGATATCACATGTCAAAAATAAATATCAAGTGCCTTAAATATCAAATGCATCATCACAATTGAGTACGACCATACGATTAAGTAAATATCCAGTACATCATCACAGATTAAGTAAATATTAAGTGCATCATCACAATTGAGTACAACTATATAAGCGCAATTGCTAGGATGAAATTATACTGCTAAAAATACTATAATATTTAAGATGACAATACCCATGATTACGGCTAAGTCTCCATTCCTTGTTCAACTTGAGTATCTGTGTGAACCTGCTGAATCTAGAATAATCTAATTCTATATATAACCTAATAGAGCAATGCATACATATGCACACTCCAAAACAGTCATTTTCATAAATAAAAATATAGTATTGATTAATCTTAAAGTAGTTCTAAAAGTTTATTTCCATTTAGATGATAGATTAATTAAAGAAAAAAAAAAGCAAAAAATCCCATGCATGATCAATCAAGTGAAAAGCAAGGCTTCATGACTGGAAGCTACTCTTGACTTTTTAAAAGAAAATCAGAATCAGTCCAATGACTTACAACACTAGCAGACTTGGTCCCAATGGCTTGGTTTAGTAATTTTTTTATATTGACTATGGTGTTAAGGTAAAATACAGAAGGAAAATAAAAAATTTCGAGTGTTGATTGAGGATACTTATTTTGGGACATCAAATACTGGAGGGACTAATTATAGATTAGGGTATTTGCAGTTGCTTATTTTATGTCCTAATGGAAATTTTTTTTGGTGAAACCATTAGTATCTTAAAGCCCATTGGGCTTTGACAATTTGGCTTGAACTGACTGAGACCCCAATAATAAGAGGTAAAGCTCTCCCAACAAGGTATTTCCATACACAATGGAATTTTTTTGCAGTCAATGAAAATTAGTTAAATGCTTTGAAATAATCTCCTACAACAAGTTTATAGTTAAAAATAATTAAAAAGTAAATTGATTAATTTTACTGAACAGATCCATAATATATAAGATATTTATGTAAAATAAATTTATATGAAATATTAATGGACAACTAGATTTTAAATAAATAAAAGATTAATTAATTTCTTTTACACTTTATTCACTTTTAAAGAACTATAAATCAGAGGTCTTATCTTCAATTTATGATTTCTTTTATAACTTTTTGTCAGGAACTTCACTAATTTCACTTGAAGAACTCCACCTAAATTTGCTTTAGATATACCAGTTTTTATATTAATATTTCCAGTTACTATTCCCAAGTCTCAAATGTGGTTCATTTTCTACCTGAGTTTTTAGATTGAGCCTATGGACTTTGACATTATTAAATCCAAATCAGGGAGATGCAGAGAAAACAGAACCAAAGTTGAAGAAACAAATTGAAAGAAAAAAAGGAAATTTAAAAAAAAATAGAAATAAAGGTTTAAGAAATACCTTAATCAAAAGAAAAAATAAGAGCAAATTGAAACCTTAAATGAAGGCAAATTGAGACTAAATGATGAATACTAGAAGCTTCTTGTCTTTCACTGCCTAATCACCAAAAACCCTAAACAAGAACAAATCGAAAGCAAAATTTAAAATGGTTAAGATTAGAGAACATAAAAAATAAGAAAGTAAAAAAATTTAATTCAGATAGAACCCATTTGATGAACTGTTGGGAAAAAAGAGTGGAGGTAGCAATGGGGAATGAAAGAGTGGTAGAGAATCACAAGGAAGCAGCCACATCATCAGGCAGGAAAAGGTCGAGTCCCAAAGGCCCTGGCAAAGCGAGCATTAGTGGAAAGAAAGCACCAAAAGACGTCGTGGAAAAGCTTCTAAAAAGCAGAGACGGAGGGGAAGAAGAGAAGGGAAAATGAGGAAATAGAGGGAAGCGGGGAGGTTTTTTATATTCATTTTAGAAATAATGATTTGGAGAGTTTGTTTAAAAATAAAATTCCAGCTACTTATAATGAAAAGGCGCGTAACTTTAAGGAGGATCTATACTGACAGACCAGTTAATATGGATCATGTTTATACTCATGATTTTTATTATTCGTTCACAAAAATAATATCTATATAATGAAAGAATAGTCTATCAATATAAAGAGGGACTTATACTGGTGAATTAAATAATCCATCAGTATTGATTATGCCTAGAGCGATGGATTCTTTTTATCCGTCAATAAAGGTATTACTATACTGACAAATAAATGGTCAGTTGGTATATGATTAACATATAGCTACGGCTTATAAAATCCATAAGAAAAACACCTTTATATTGATGAACTACATGGAAAATTTTTTGTAGTGACCCATAGAAGCAAACCACCAAGTTTTCATCATACCAGCTGTAGACACCTTATTTTGTCCGGGCTAATTTTCAGCAATCTGGAGCATAGATGTAAGAGGGGACGTGTCGCCCGACGAAAAAGTTTTTTTTGAGGATGTCAAGAAGGCCTAGGGATCATATTAAAGGTAAATGCAAAGATGTTGCATCAAATGATGGAGTTTAAGGCATTCGGGGACAAAGGAATCGAGAAAATTCACAATATCGATACAGTGCTCCAACGTGCCAAAAATTTAAAATGTCTCTGTTTGTATCGATACAACATGTAGATGTATAGATACATAAGTCCCTGTATTGATACAGGATCTCGTGTATCGATACTAGACCATGCCTGGACCCAAACATGCATTCTGTAAAGGAATAAATCGATACAAATCAACATGTACTGATACAATGGCTCATTGTATCGATACAATGGTTCATAGTATCGATACAGTGATCATTGTATCGATACAATGTTTATTGTATCGATACTATCAAGGTTTTTGGACC
>JBBYHO010006234.1:0-13875 GCA_038382025.1 Adansonia gregorii | reverse complement strand
AGGAATTATAATTAAACATCCAATGTTGAAACCGAATAAAAATTAAAATTTAAGTTAACACATGATTAATAAGGTATCGATCTTCGGGCATCATGAGAGGGTCGATCCTTACTTATATTGTAACTAACTCTCGAATCCTTTTATATGATCTCTGATATGGTGGTAGGCCTCAAAATTAGTATTCTAGGGTTTTGTAACCCTCAAAATACACACTTCGATAGACAATTAATCTCACCTAGCATAAATAAATTGGTGGCGACTCTAAATAAGTAGTTATTTTGTAATGACTATTTAGGGTTAAATTGAATGAGTGATTTATCTCGATCACCTAGTCCTCAAAATGAGAAAATAATGATAATGATATGGCCTATAGAAATAATAAAATATAAGATAAACTTAACAAATATAAGAGCAAATGCCATTTTAAGTTAGGCTAGTCAGGACTTGTATCTAGGCCACGTTGCAACAACATTCTATTAGAATCCTATCAAAATCAGAGACATCAACCGAATTAGGCAAACAATCTCCAAATTGTTAATAATGTCTTCCATTTGTCAGGAAAATGGTTAAGCCTTTCGAATCGAGAAATGCAATAGTCCAAGTTCTTGAGACTAAATTTTCAATCATATCCCTAATGGAGTTGGGATATCCTACAGTCCTCAGTAGGATTAGGAATTTTTTGCCTATAGTCGCATCAAAGACAAATCGCCATCCCTAAGAGAGTTTGAATGACGTACAAGAAAAACTAAGGCTATCTCCTGTATTAGACTTTATATAGCTTTCCACATCATGCATTCACATTACCATCTTACATCTTCATTTTTACAATATCACTTCGAGCCAGGTTTGCTGAACCTCCAAAGAATTCCTGGTAAGAACTCTAAGCTTTGTAAACCAAGTGCCATTAAAGTAATGTGATTTTTTCTCAACACCTCATGTCAGAACCCTTTTTATCAAGCAACTACTATCAAAGGGCCGTGTCAAAAAAATTATTGTCTATATACTATCATAAAAAAAAAAATTTGTCCAGAACATTCTCAAAAGCTTTTTCAAGCATTTTGTCAAGAACTAGTGTCAAAACCCTTTCATTAGGAAATTTTGTCATGAACCTTTGTTAGGAAGAACTTGTATTAGAAGTTTTATAAAAAAAAATGTTGTTAGCACCTTTTCAAAGCCTATAAGTCAGTGGCACTCTTTTAAGCCCACAAGGTAGTGGCACCCCTTAAAAGCCCATAAGTCAGTAGAACCCTTTAAAAGCCCATAAGTCAGTGGCACCTCTTTAAAGCCCACAAGTTAGTGGCACCCCTTAAAGCCCACAAGTCAGTGGCACCCTTAAAAGCCCATAAGTCAGTGGCACCCCTTAAAGCCCACAAGTTAGTGGCACCCCTTAAAAGCCCACAAGTCAGTGGCACCCCTTAAAGCCCACAAGTTAGTGGCACCCCTTAAAAGCCAGCAAATTAGTGGCATCTTTTTAAAGCCCACAAGTTAGTGGCAGCCTTTTAAAGCCTACAAGTCAGTGGTATTTTTTTAAAGCCCACAAGTTAGTGGCACTTCTTTAAAGCCCACAAGTTCATGGCACTTTTTTCAAAAGCCCACAAGTTAGTAGCACCTTTTTCAAAGCCCACAAGTCAATGGCACCTTTTTAAAGCCCACACAAGCTAGCAGTACCCTAGTCAAAGCCCACACGAGCTGGTGGCACTAAGTCTAAACTTAAAGCCCACACGAGCTGGGGGCACCCAAGTCTAAGACAAAGCCCGCACAAGTTGGTGGCACCCTAGTCAAAGCCTACACAAGCTGCTGGCACTAAGTCTAAGTCAAAGCCCATATTAGCTGGTGGTGCCTAAGTCAAAGCAAAGCCCACACAAGCTGGCGACGGCACCTACATAAAAAATCCATGTTACTCTGTACTTGCCTAAGGGGGTCAAACCTTAGAAAATTTAACACCCTAGTAGGGAGACAAACATGACAAAATTCACTTAAACATCTATCAGGTTTGCTGCTAATACACTGCACATATCATAGCAAAGTTAATTACAATTTATTTCTTTGCAGGCGTTCTAGGAGCATCATTTCACCCCAGACAAAATAGTGTCTATTTGTCTTTGCCTTGCTCTTAATTCTCAGCAACGATCAAAGAGGGCAGTTGTAGACACCTTATTTTGTCTGGGCTAATTTTTTTTAGCAACCAAGCTAATTTTCTATGGTCGAAGCATTTGTGACTCATCCATCATTGATTAAAAACTTGATTTTAACTCGTTTCTTTATATCAAACAAAGATCAAAACCCATGTCAAATTACAAATTTAGACTTTTGAATTAATTATAACAATTTTTTAAAGTTTAAATTGGATCAAAAAAGGTCAATATCACATGATCACTCTACTCTCTAGCGTATTAACCAATATCACCATCGGCCACCCTATTTGGTGGAAAATCATATTAGCATTTAAACCAGCCACCCTATGTCTATCACCTTGGCATCAAGTTGCTTCCTACAGCCACCTTATAGCCACTAAGCTGACATTACTTTGTCCCCCTTTAAAAATGCCCAAAAACACCTTTAAATTGGCTCTAAAATGCTGGTATAAATGGACCACTTTTATCTCAGCTAAAAAAGGTTAGATTCCAGCTCATTTTCACTTCTAAAACACATTCACACATCAAAAAACCTAAATCCCATAGCTCTTAACTCAGCTCCAAAAAACAGCCCTAAAACACTCACTTTTAACCACCATACATTCTAAAAATTCACCCTTATCTATACCAAAACCAAAACCTCATTATTTCTCTCTTTTTCTTGCTTATTAACAACAAGAAGATAAGGGAAATTCAAGCCATCTCTATTGCTCCAATTATTTGGCCAAGAAGTGAAGTTTTGTTGGTATAACTTCTCACTTTATCACTTTCATTTTCTATTTTTTAGCATTTTCATCATTTTAGTGAGCTCTCCATATTTCCATCACCCTTTTAGGATTATAATGCATTATTGTGGCTTTTGGTTGTGGTAGTTTAGGATTTGGATGCTCTAATGTGTAAAATGCCTTATTTCATACTCATTAGTTTGATATCTCTTGTTCATGCATTTTGTGCCATATCCATGCATCTTGTTATCCTCAATCCATGTATGAATCATTAGCCTAACATATTTCAAGCACATTTATATATTAGCTTGCATAAATCATTGTCATTTTCAGCATCCATGACATTTTTTTGTCACAATGCATAACACTTTCTTTGTCTAAGCCATTTGTAGAGTTAGCATCCCCATTCATGTTGTGTGCCATCTCCTTGTATGTTTGTTGTCTTCTCCTTCGCAAAATGCATGTTCGTTGGCTGTCAAAAATTGATTTTTTTAAAACCCCCCAAACCAAGCATGTTAACCTCAACCAATGAGGATTAGCATGAACTTAGCATTTTCCTTAAAGTTAGCAAAAATCTTAGGGAAAATTAAGTTTTCCAGATCTGGAATCTTGATCAAACGAGTTTAAAACTACAACAAATGGCTTTGCACTCATTCCTGAGATGTTCGTGCCTTGTTTTTGAGTGAAACCTTAAGTGGTATGATCAACGGTCTGTTTCATCACCTAAACTACTTTGGGCTGCACAAATGAATTCATAACACTCATGCCACTCTTTCCCTTAATTCATAGATGTTCGAACGTCAATGACTCGAGATTGGACCCGTAGACCAAAGAAAAAGAGATATCCCCTACCTTGCTTTGTCCCCAGCTGACAGTATAACTGATACAAATTGAAAAATCATTTTAAAATCCTAAATGATTTTTCATGAATTTTTTTTATATTTTTCTCTCAAAGCATGTCAAATTATCTTTAAAATATTGTCTTATTCACCCTTGGATCATTTCGGATGAGAGACTTATGATTTTTCAAGCCTAAACTATTTGAAACCCCTGAAATCCAAACATGTATTCTGGTTGGGCTGTTCAAGCCAACTAAATGATTTTTCCAAATTTTTCAAACACTTTTCGTAACAGATTCATGAAATTCCCTTTTCAAAAAGGTATTGCTTGTAATTTTTTGATACCAAATGAGTCCGAGTTGATTTTTCAAATTTTGACACTCTTTGTCCCTTATATACTCTGCCAGTAGCACAATCAATCCGAATTTAAAAATTTATTCCCTTGAAAAATGACTTCCTAGGATATTGGGAATATTTTTAGATTGACCCTTATCAAGTTAGCTTTCTAGTGGTATCTTGTCCACCCTCTCAATTCTTCAAACCAATTTAGAATAAATTCAGGAAGCAGGATAATGCGATGCTATCCATTATTTTCGATCATACCCAAAATTAAGTTGTTTTCTCGAATTTCATCTCGAGACATTCAAATGTCTCTGTACCACCCCGATCAGACTCAAAAACATGCTTTGACCTCTCAAAAGCTCATATCAAAGCACAAACACATTTCATATCTTTACCATTCTCATTCACAATAATTTCTTTCATTAAAAGTCATTAAAATGCTCACTCGTTTTCTAAATCACACGGTTTGGCTAACTTAATTTTTTTTCAAACTCGAAAGAGTGTCAAATATGTCACTTTTAGGATACTCCAATCTTGATCTTTCGAAGGGATACTCCAACCTCGCTCTTAAAAATTATCAAGATTTAAACATCTTTCTTTTTCAAAATGATTTCTCATTCATGGGGATACTTCAACCTGACCTTTTGAAGGGGCACTCCAGCCCCGCTTCTTAAAATTGTCAAGATTTAAAAATCTTCCTTTGTCAAAAATTATTTGCCATTCATGGGGATACTTCAACCCCATCTTTTTGAGAGAATACTCTAACCTTATCTTTCAACTACAATTAATCTTTTTTCTCTTTCTCGATTCCTATGAATATGTTAAACAAACTTCATTTAATCAAGAAACCTAGATGCATCTCAAAATTGTTGATTCGAGTATTTCCAAATAATCAATGCCAACTGCGAGATAAATTCCAATACTCTATTCTTTTTCTTTATCATTGCATCGAATGATCCATGTTATGTTGCTTCATTTATTATCTCACTAACACAATTTCCTTGTGATAATTATATGCATTCATGTTTTCAAAACATTTCAAATAAAATTAAAGGTAATATTTCATGTGGGTATCTCTCTAGTGCCCAAAGTAGAACATTATATTTTCAAAATAAAATCTAGAGGTCATTTTATTGAAAATCTCTATATTCCTTATCTCTCCGAGGTGTATATGAAATTAAATCTTTTTCATTAAAACCCGAATTTGTATTTCTATAAGATTCATACACTATAAGAGGGTTATATCGAAATAATGACAAGTTCAGATTGAAAGAATCAAAATCGAGATAAGACATAGCTAGTAAGGTACCAATTTTAGGAGTCTCAGAGTGGTTCGTACCTCATACTCCCAAACCTAAATAGTGAAATTTTGCATTACATAGACCACGGGATCAATGTTTTGAGTTTCGTAACTCAAAACATAAGTTTCAATAGGCATGCGGTTATGCCTAGCCCAAAATGATCAATGGCGACTCTAAATGTTGGCCATTTTGTGATGGCCATCCGAGGTCAATAAGATGAGTGATTCGTCTTATGGTCCCCCTTAGTATATCATAAGTTGAGAATCCGTACATTCTCGTTCTCATCATATCGCAAACCAAAATTCTCGATCAAGAAGACATTTTCAAGTCAGGAAAAATATTTTAAGTCGTGTGCATCCATAGATCCGTGAGGATCCACCCAGAGGCACATTGCGACACTATCAAGAATAGGAAATTAAAAGCAGTAGATACATCTAGGAAAAAAAAGAACAGTCCCTAGATAAAGGGAAACTAAGGTTCAAGTAGTTACTTATGAAGGACCACATGGAAGATTTACACCTTACAGTCCATATTCTATCCACCAAACCTATTATCCAAGTTCAAACAACACTGCCTATACCCACCCACCTGCACCATCATTCACTTTTCAACCAACTTTTTCCCTCGAGCACTTATTCCACCAATAGGACCTGTGATTCAATAGCCTAATTGACCCAATTACCAAACAACCAAAGAGCACCATGATTTTATTAAGAAAAAACTCCCATTAACCCTATCCTTATAACCTACACTCAATTACTTTCAAATCTCATGAAGAATTATTTAATTGCACCCGTGTACTTTAAGCTCATGAAACCTCCATACCCTAGATTGTACAATCTCAATGCTTGATGTGATTACCATGAAGGAAATGCCAAATATTCTACTAAGGATTGCACCGCATTGAAGTACAAGGTGCAAGGCCCAATTAAAGTTAGGTTAATAAACTTTAAAAAAAAAAAAGAAGAGCTAAATGTCAATGGCAATCTTTTATCTATTTATGCTAAACCTGCAGCTAATGCCTTGGTAAATGAGAAAGCAAGATTGTTAAAAGAAAGATGGAGGATACACAATCTCGTTAAGGTGAATCTTTGACATTCTGGTCAAAGTTGATACGATTTGCCCCATGCTAGCAAATTTAAGTACTTATCTGGGACATATAATCTCTCTAAAACCTACAAGTACCATATGGGGATCATAGGTCATTCTATCCAAGAGTGCACTGATTTTCAGCAAGAAGTGCAATGATTGATGGACTCATTCCAAGTAAAGTTCTTGAAAGATCATAAGAATGATGAGATAAATGCTATTGATGAAGAAGTATCATCAAGGCTATCTTTTAAGGTCAAGCTGATGACATTTTATTATGATAAGAAATCAAAAGTAGCTCCAATTAACAAGTTTGTCCTTACTTTTAATGTTTTGACTCCATGCCCTTATTTAAACAACAAAGCTATACCATAGAAGTATGATAGCAAAAGATTGAATTGCTCTACAGATTCAACACAAATAACTAAGAATGACTAGAAGTGGGTGATGCTACTCTCTCGAGATGTTAAAAAAAGGTGAAAATGGAGAATTAAAGAGTAAAGAAAAAAAATTAGGAAATAAGGAAAACCTAATAAAGACATCTGATTTGGAATACCAGAGACCTATGACAAAAAAAGAAGCTTATGAGTTCTTATAGCTGATTAAGCATAGCTTGTATAGTATGGTAGAACAATTGAATAAGATGCCAGCATGCATCACTCTGTTATCATTGTTGCTGAATTCAAAGCCTCATAGATATGCATTGATGAAAGTACTGAATGTTTATGTCATTCATGACATCTTTGTTAAAAATGTGAGCCACATTGCTGAGAGTTTGGTGACTCTAACTACATAACTTTTAATAATGATAAAATACCCATAGATGGATGAAGTAGTACTAAAGCCTTGCATATCACGACGAGGTGTAAAACTCACACTATGGCTAAAGTGCTCATTGACAATGGATCATCGGTCAATGTCATGCTTATGAGTACACTAACCAAGCTACCTGTGGACATATCCTACATAATGGTCAGTAGTATGGTGGTAAGGGCTTTTGATGAAACCTGTAGAGAGGTGCTAGATGATATCAAGGTCTCTTTATAGATTGATCCTTGCACTTTTAATGTCAAATTTCAAGTGATGGACATTTCACCTTCCTATAGCTGCTTATTAGGGCGGTTATGGATTATGCTGCAGGGGCTATCCCTTTATCAGTGCATCTAAAATTCAAATTTGTTGTAGATAATAATCAAGTTTGTGTGTCTAGAGAATAAGATCTACTGGTTACTCAACTGTCATCGATCCCATATATGAAAGCTACTGAAGAAGCCTTCGAATGCTCTTTAAATCATTTGAATTTGTCAATGCAACATGTATGGGTAAAGGCTTTGAAGCAGCGTGCATGCCTAAAATAGCTCAAATGGTGTTTAATCAAACTATCAAGAAAGGTTGGTGAGTTAGAGCTAGATTAGGAAATGATTTACAAGGAATTGAAAACTTGTCAATCATACTAGTGAATAATGAAAGATTTGGATTGGGATATAAACCAACATAGGAAGGGATAAGAGAAATGGTAGAGAATAAAAAGAAAAAAGGAATGGCTCATTGCATGAGCAATACACAGGGATCTAATGGATGGATCGTGCCTCACTTGTATGACATTTTCATCTAATGGATGGATCGTGCCTCACTTGTATGACATTTTTTCATTTAAGAGGATTTAGCAACCTAAATACTCCAAAAAAAACACGAATTAAAGAAATAGATAAAGCTTTTTTGGACTTATCAATTCATTTAGTGGAGAATGGAAGTCAACAAGAAAATCCCTTAGTGTATCCAACACCTTCAGGCGCTAAACTGAATAACTAAAAGATAATGAAATTGCCTGTTATTCTTGAACCTTTACCAAAGTAATTTAATAATCTATTCTTTAGTGGTTCATGCCCAAGAACATTAGGGAATTTCTTATGTATGGGCTAATTTACTCTTGTTATTTTTAATTTTAATAATAAATGAAATGCATTTTAGTACATTTCCTTTTCGTCCTTGTCATTTCATTTTGATATTTCACATATACCAATATACACATTTTCAACCATTTTTAGGTCTACAAATAAGAAACATACAAGCAATCATGATAATGATAATTTAAGATTTAACTTTGAAAACTCTGTTCATGTTGGTGAACTTGATAATGAAGAAGAATTGGATGATGACACCTGATCACTCGATTTTTTTATGTTAGTGGAATAAGAAGAAAAGTCCCTAGAACCTCATTAAAAAATTATGGAACTGGCTAATCTAGGTGATGAAGAAAATAAAAAAGAGGTCAAAGTAGGGATATCACTCTCATCTGATGATAGGCAGAGGTTAAAATAATTACTTTGAGAATATGTGGATGCATTCGCTTGGTCTTATCAAGATATGTCAAGTTAAAGTACCAACATTGTAGAGCATAAGTTGCCTCCAAAGCGAGAATGCAAACCAGTGTAATAGAAAATAAAACACATGAAACCAGAGATTCTGTTCAAAATCAAATAAAAGGTTAAAAATAACTGGATGCAGTTTCTAGAAGTAGCCAGATATCCTGAATAAGTAGCCAATATAGTCCCGATACCTAAAAAAGATGGAAAAGTATGGATATGTGTGGACTATTGGGACCTAAATAGGGTAAGCCCAAAGGATAATTTTTCTTTACCTCATATTAATACTATTGTAGATAACACCGCAAGATATTCTTTATTCTCTTTCATGGATGGTTTCTCAAGTTATAATTAGATCAAGATGGCTTCTGAAGACAAAGGGAAAACTCTCTTTGTGGCCATATATGGAACATTTTGCTATAAGGTCATGCCTTTTGGACTAAAGAATGCTGGAGCCACTTATCAAAGGGCAATGGTGACAGTATTCCATGAAATGATGCATAAAGAAATTGAGCTTTATGTTGATGATATGATAGCCAAGTCCCGTGAGGGAGAAAATCATGTAGACCACCTAAAAAATTGTTCAAAAGGCTAAGAAAATTTTAACTTAAGTTGAATCCTGCCAAGTGTACATTTGGTGTCAGTTCTAGAAAGTTACTAGGTTTCATAGTCAACAAAAGAAGGATTGAGGTGGATCCTAATAAGATATGACGCATACAAAATTTGTCTTCTCCTAGTACAAAAAAAAGGTAAAGGGTTTTCTAGGAAAGCTGAATTAAATTATTTATTTTATCTCTAAACTTATGTCTAAATGTGATCCCATCTTTAACCTTCTTTGCAAAGATAGCACAAGTGAATGGAATCATGATTGTTAATAAGGCTTTAAAATGATCAAAGAATTCTTATCCAATTTACCTGTTTTTATACCACCAATCCTAGGGAAACCTTTGATTCTGTATTTAACACTATGAGAAAGATCGATGGGATGCATGCTAGGGCAATTAGATAAAAAAAGGTAAGAAAGAGCAAGCCATTTATTACCTGAGCAAAACATTCACTGATTATGAGTCTAAGTATTCACCGTTAGAGAAGATATGCTATGCATTGGCTTGAACAGCCCATAGGCTCAAGCAATATATGTTATAACATACTACATTGCTTATAGTGAAGTTGGATCCCTTGAAATACATTTTTGAAAAGCCATCATTGCTAGAAAAGATAGCAATATGGCAAGTCATGCTTTTTAGTATGATATAATATATGTGAACTAAAGGGCTATAAAAGGGAGTGTAATAGCAAAATTCTGTACTGATAAAATTGCTAAAGATTATGATCCTATGAGGTTTGACTTTACAAATGAAGATTTGATGGCAATACTCCAAGAAGATGAAGAAGGATGTAGGGAAAAAAATATGAAAAATGTAATTTAATAGAGCATCAAATGCTTTGGCATATGGGATTGGCATAATTTTGGTATCCCCATATGAGAATCATTTTTCAGTTAGTGCTAGATTGGATTTCAGTTGAGTAATAATATGGCTAAATATGAGGCTTGCATTATGGGCTTATAAGCAGCGATCGGTAGAAAAATTGATGTGTTGGATGTGTACGAAGACTCAGCTTTGGTTATTTGCCAACTTTGAGGAGAATGGGAGACAAGGGATTCGAAGTTCGTCTTATCCCAAAAGCATGTAATAGGATTGGCTAAGCAATTCAAAAGGTTCACTTTCAATATCTTTCTCAAGAAAAAAATTAAATTACTGATACTTTTGCTACACTAGCTTTAATATTTCAAATGGCCACTAATGTTAACATCCAACCTATTGAGTTAATTATTAAAGACTCACCTACACACTGTTTTGAGATAGAGGAAAATATTGACGGGAAACCATGGTGCAATGATATCTTGCAGTATATTAAGCACTAACAGTATCCTAAGCATGCATTAGATAATGATAAGAAATTCATTCGTAGGTTAGCTATGGGTTTTTTTCCTCGATAGTGATGTGCTATATAAAAGAAGTCAAGATTAAGTACTTTTGAGATGTTTGAATGTAACAAAAGCACGAAGAATAATGAAAGAAGTACATGTGGGGCATGTGAGACACATGTTGTGGCCATATGATGACAAGGCAAATTATGAGGGCAGGCTATTACTAGTTAACAATAGAGAGTGATTGCATTGATTATGCTCGGAAGTGCCATAAATGTCAAATTAATGCTAATAAGATTCATGCTCTCCCGAATGAACTGCATGTTTTGGCACCACCATGGCCTTTCTCAATGTAGGGTATAGATGTAGTAGAACCAATCATTCCAAAAGCATCAAATGGACACAGATTCATTCTTATTATCAATGACTATTTCACGAAATAGGTTGAGGCAGCCTTATATGCAAATGTAAGGTGAACAATTATTTGTAAATTCATCAAAAAAGAGATAACATGTCGATATGGGTTTCCAGAGAGAATTATTTTAGATAATGCTCGTAACTTGAGTGTAACTTGAGTAACACAATGATGAAAGAAGTGTACACATAGTTCAAGATTAAACACCATAATTTTACACCATATCATCCAAAGATGAATGGAGCAGTAGTGGTAGCTAATAAAAATGTTAAGAGAATTATGGAAAAGATAACTCAAACATACAAAGATTGGCAAGAAAAGTTACATTTTGCCTTGCATGCTTACAAAACGTTAGTGCCTATGAGGCAACCATATTTTCATTGGTGTATAGGACGAAGGCTATATTACCAGTAGAGGTGGAAATACCATCTTTAAAGGTATTAAAAGAGGTTGAATTGGAAGAAGCTGAATGGATACGAGAATGATATGAATAGCTAAACCTCATAGAAGAAAAAAAGCTTGTTGCATTTTATCATGGCCAACTATATCAAAAGATAATGATACAAGCACATAATAAAAAGGTTCACCCTAAAAGCTTTCAAGAAGAAAAATTGATCTTGAAGAAAATTCTTCCATATTAGAATGATAATCGAGGGAAATGGACACTAAACTAGGAGGGTCTATATATGGTGAAAAAGGCCTTTTCAAGTGGGGCATTAATTTTGACTGAAATGGATGGGGATGCATTACCAAACTCGATCAATTCAGATGCTGTAAAAAATATTTTGCTTGAATAAAAAAAACAAAAGAAAAGAAGAACTTAAATTGAAAACCCGTAAAGGCGATTTAAGTTATTAATGCGATCTAAGCTGAAAACCTAGAAAGGTGTCTTAGATAAAATTTAGTGCCATTGAAGCTCTTATGATTGGGGTAAAATCCTTAAAATTGAAAACCTGAAAAGGTAGTTTAGACTACTGAAAATCCATATCGGTTGAAGATCATATAGTAAGGGGTAAATTTTAGTCTGAAGTACGTTGAGGGCATCAATCGAGCAAGTTTTCAAGGAAGAGTCAAGGATTGGACTAATCATGATCATTTGAATGTTCATTATTTAAGTACAAATTACCTTATCTAGATTTTCCTTTGCAATTTTCTTTGAAATGCCCTACTTGAATTTCTATTGAATTTTATTCTTTTTTTCCTTTTCTCATAATAATAGCAAATTATTTTTCCTAATTTACATTGCTTTCCCATTTACCTTTTTCCTATGTTCTTGTTAAGGAAATGTATAATGCATTTTGGTTATAGTTGAGTTAAAAATTATAAAAGATAAGTTAATCATGATGTTACTGAAAGATTCTTTCATTACTTTGGTAAGGAAGTAAAGAACTACATAGTAGAAATGATGGAGTAGGAGCAATAAAGTAGGGGTGTTGATATTTGTGAAAATAAGAATGTACAATGTGATTCAAATAGTGCAAGTCAGTTTGATCAATGAAAAATGAAAGTTGAAAAATTAGAATTGATGAGACAATAAGGACGTTTTTGAGTCACTGATAAAGTGATGACTTGAGAATCATTTTGTTATCATGATTTGGGGAGTGTTTGGATTCATGATCATGATTTTTCATTGTAGATGCATTACATTCCATTCATAGCATTCATAACACCCTAATCAGTGATTTGGCTTTTAAAGGTGATTTTTCTTCAATATCAATTTGCTTGGTTAAGTTTTTAAAGTTGTAGCCTCGATATAGGAGTTTTATCGTTTGGAGGATGTTTAAAGTTGAAGCTTCAGTGGAAGAATTTTTATAGATTTTAAAGTTGAAGCCTCAATAAAAAACTTTCTTTTTAATTTTAAAGTTGAAGCCTTGATGAAGTTTTTTTTTTTTAATTTTTAAAGTTGAAGCCTTAGTTGAGGAGTTATTTCAATATTTTTTTAAAGTTAAAGCCTCGGTGAAGGAGTTTTAATAGATTTTAAAATTAAAGCGTCAGTGGAGGAGTTATGTCAAATTTTGAAAGTTGAAGCCTCGGTGGAGAGTTTTTTCGTTTAAAATTCCTTTTTAAAGTTTTATGACTAATTAAGAGGGCATTTCCTAAATTATCAACAACTGCAATAAAGCCTAAGATACAACTGTCTACGTCTTTGTACACTTTCTGTTCTACAGCAAGTGCACAAAGAGGGGCACCTATTCTTTTAGGGTGCCTTAGTCAAGCTTAGGATAATCTTAAAAAGATTAGATTCACATAGTTGATCTAATCACACCTTCAAAAAAAGATTAGTGATGACTCCTACCTTTTCTGTCTAGCAGCCGAATTCGTATTTGGCACGTTATGACACTTTTCAAACTCAAGAATTTTGAATTTTGGTGGAATAACCAAAGTTGTAATCAAACTAAGTTCATTTGCATCAATACTCCTAAAGGTGTCTATCCCTTATATCGCTTTTATTCTTTCTTCTAACAAGTCATCTCTACTTTGCTTATGTGTCTTTAACTCACTAGCCTCAGATTTTTTGATTTTTCCTATTCTATTGGATCATCTAAGTTTAATTTTTCCATTACCAATATCCATAAGTCGTTGTGCAAATGTTTAAAACTTAACTATTGAATCATCATCGAGATCATTTCTAATCAATCTTTTGTTGATTTTCAAATGAAATATTTTACAATGTTGCCATAAATATGATTGATTAATTGTTGCATTGACTATATTAGTTATTACTCCAAA
>JBBYHO010006181.1:0-10920 GCA_038382025.1 Adansonia gregorii | reverse complement strand
GTTCGATTTGCGAAATATTTTATTTGAGCAAGCTCAAAAACATTTGATCTGGATTGATCAAAATTAAAAATTATATCTTAAATTGAGAATTGGTCCAAAGAATTTAATATTTAGCCAAAGTAATAAATAAAATAAATGAGGAAAGTTATCATCTTAAGCATAACTAAAACCTAAAGCTTAACTTCGTTGGTCATTCAGTTATTTTTAAAAAGTGGTATTTAGCTAGACTTGCTCATCAGTCAGATAACTCGATTGGTCTGGCTTGAATTCTTATTCGTATAAAAAATTATACTTTATTTAAATTTAATTATAAATATTAATATAAAAATATTTTTTACTATTATTTGAAATAATAACATGGGCTTTTGAGTCTAACTTGACTCAGGCCTAGTTAAGTGAAATTTTTTTTGGGTGTGGCCCTACTTATAACACCCCAACATTAAGCATGTTTAAGATTTAAATTTCAATATTTACAACCTATTTTCTTATTTTTTAGACTTGACAATTAATATATATGTCGTGTTTGTCAATTTTATTGTGTCATAATTATATTTTAAAAAATATTATAATTTATATAAATTTTGATTTATTAATAATTTTTATTCTATAAAATTTAAAATACTCATATATTTATTTCTTATTCATATATTTTTAATATCATATTATATTTTAATTATTTTTTAAATCATGTTTATATAATCTTATTGTTCTAATATCAACTACCCACATGATGTTGGGTGGAAAGCACTTGTTTTGTTTTGTCTTTCCACTTGACAATCACTAAACAATGCTGTTGACTGTCCAATGGGGTGAACAGCAAAAAACACAAATTTTGTCGGCATTTACATAAGCTTCACTTCATGCCACAAAATCCTAATCCTAACATACGTCAATGTTGGGGTACACATTGTCCTTGTCAATGCACTGGATCAAATCACAACTCGAAAGCTATAGAATTTTTTATTTATTATCAATTCAAATTAGATAAAAATCAATTTAAAAATTTATTTTATTATTTATTATATTATTAAAATATTATTTTTATACTATTTTTTTACTAATGAAAAATCTAAAGAAGACAAAATCTTTAGGATTCACCTCTCTTTGCTAAATCTTGAAGGAATTAGAACACCGACCCACTATCATAGTCCCTAACTATAATCAGAGATGATTTTTATGATTCACACGTGCTTTTTTATTTTATTTTTTTAATTTATAGCCACTTAAATTACTTTTAGTGGGTATTTTTATAATTAATATTTATATTTTTTATAATTAAATTTAAATAAAAATTATTTTTATTATTAAATAATAATTTAAATTAAATTAATTTAAAATTATAAATATTTTATCTAAGAAGATCTACGGACCGGATAACTGGGCCATGGATATAGACAAAAGCTGCAAAGCTTAAGAGCTGCTGTCGCTGATGATGCATTTTATTTGTTTGGGTACAAATTTGAGGGACACCAAAACTTTTGAGGAATATGATGAAATTGGAGCTTCAAGAAGGGTCTCGTGAATGGGCAACAGAACATACGACACAAGCTATTTTGCAGCCTTCTGAGGATGGCTAGGCCTCAAATATTTTTCAATTAAACATATACTGTAATGGAGAGGCAATTTCTGCTTCATGGGACCCCTTAAAAATGGCCCTAGTGGTTGTGGCTAAGATATTTTTGTTTTTTTATAGGGTTCAAGACCTTTTGATATTCTATAACCATATCAACATCTCGACTATTTTAAAATCAAATTGGATCGAACTTTAAACGAAAAAAATTATTTTTTAATATTTATTTATTTTTTGGTTAAGACAATTTTTTTTTCTAGGAAAACCCATGTTGTCCAGGCTGGATTTGGCGCTAAGGGAGCCAGGGTAGATCGAGAATTCAAACCACCAATGAATATTTTTTGTTTTAATGTTGAGGGTAGATCAGCACCGATTCAAATGAAACTGGACTCAATTTTTTAGTACGTGTTGATCGACCCATGTTGAATTAGTGGTTTGGGTTTGTCTGGTCCAGTTTCAGTTGCTGCAAATCGTAAAGTCCTGGAATCATTGGCTCCCACGACAAGTTGGGGCTAAAGTCCAGTTAATCAACTTTATGCCCATAAATTTTGAGCCCCAACGTAATTGGCAATTAATTACCATTCATTTACTTCGAGTCTGACTTTGTCCTTGAAAGAGTGAAGTTCATTGATGTTTAATTAGTGATGTGGTTAGAATATATATTAGAAAAGGTAAATTATTCGATTAATTTGTTGGCCTTGCCTTGAAGGTGGGCTTTTTCATTGATTGCTTTAGTTAGTTAAATTCTGAAATTTTAATAAAAATAAATAAATTAATCAAACTAATCAAATCTCATAAAAATAAATCTAAGTAATCAAATCAAAATTAATCCGTTCAATTTGGTTGCTTATGTTGATTTGCGTTTTTTTTGGGCTTATAAAATTAGTTGTTATAAAATTCGGTAATATGATCATGGATATAGTAAGATAGATAAAAATATATAATTTTTTATTTTTAATTAGTTGTTTGTTATTCGGTTAGTTTATTTTGAAAAATAAAAAAACGGTCAACATTATGTATAAACTTATTTAAATCAATTTATCTCAAATTTTACCAAAATCAACTACACCAAGTCGAATAAATTGATTAAAATTAATTTCAATCGATTCAATCAATAATGTTCACCTTTTACCTTGCACTAAAAAGGGGAAAAAAATAACTTTCAAAGGAGGTAGATTATTTTCTCCATCTATTACTATTTCATTTATTTATTTTTTTTCTAATGAAGCCTTGTTTCATTGGTAAAAGATAGATCTAATTTTTTTAATATTCAAATTCAAGACTTATTTGTTTCAATATAATTAATTTGTTGATAGTTGATTTCACTTATTTATTGGTTTCTTCTTAATGTAATTAAAAATTATTTGATTATGATTGTATTTATTAAAAATATTTACTTCATTTTGAATATAATGATTCATTATGCATAACATAATATATCTTTGAATTCATAATTCATTCTAAGCTTTCCACCTATAATTAATTGCCTTTAATGTTTCAATCAACTCAGCCCACCTCTCCTAATCATCTAAAATTAACACTAATCTCTAGCTATTTCCTAATGCAATAAACCTTAGCTTAGTCCATTTGGGGCTAGCTCAAGTGAAAGAAATAATAACAACTAAAATATTTATGTTATTCGAGTTTACAATGCGAGTTTGGATATGGGTATATATTCAACATAGACTTGTTGCCCAGTTCGATAAGTTTGTTTAATTATAAAAATATGTAAATATTAAAAGAATGGATCTATGTATGCTAATGTAAAATTAACTTACACACTCCATAATTTTCTAAATGATTAATATCTTAACACTATGACAGTTGGATTGAACAATATAATTATACTCGTCATGTACGTAAAGTTTTGAATCGATTTGATACCTCATCATACATATAGAGAAAATTACATTTTTCAATATATATTTAACAAGTGAAAGTTTTTTATATCGAATAAATAGTTATAAATTTTTAATTTACTTAAAACTCGATGTGCATAATCTATGTGAATATAACATGAAATATGACAGCCATATTAAACAAATATAAGCCATATAAAAAAGTATATAAGTGTATAAAATTAATTTAATCTTACAATAATATAAAAGGATTTCTTTTAAAATATTAATATAAAAATAATATTTTAATATTTTTAATAGTTAAATGGGCTATGAGTTGGGTCAGGTAAGGGATTTAAAAGATTTTCAAGCCGTAGTCCAATTTTTGAACACAAATCTTTAATTTTTTAAAATTATATATATATATATTTTAAAGATCATACTTTATACTATATCTAAATATATATTAAAAATAAATATCAAACATAAATAATTTTAAAAAATAAAAATTTCTACACCTAGATAATTGAAGTCTGTGCCACTAAACATCTACGACAAAACTATCAAAAGAGAATGAAGACAATACCATGAACAACCCTCCTTTGGCTCTTCTCTTTTCCCTAAAACCCTTCCAACTTGCTCCCTTTCTAAAAAATTAAGTCATTGTCATATTAACATAATTTAATCCTAATGGTGCTTTCAAGACCCTTTTTTTTAATTTTTTTAAAATTATTTATATATATATATTAAAAATGATTTGATTCTTGAAAGACAATTATATTTTCATCATAGGCCCCATTTTGCATAAATAATTTTTCATTTACTTTTGTCTCTCTTTAATTCAGGGAGAGATGACGTCATGGATTTAAAATCTAATTTATGCTTCCTCTTGTTAATCTTTGCTGTTAAGTTTTTATAATTAAGCACTACATACGCCAAAAATATATAATTAACACCTAAATTATTCAAATTTTTTGATTTTAAAAAAATGTACGTATTTGAAACATAATTTGATATAGGTATAAGAAGGGTAAATTACATTCTGTTATTAAACTTAACATTAACATTTATATACACAAACTATGCTATCATTGAACTTCAATTATTAATAAATTAATATATTTATGTTAATTACTTTAAATAATTTTACTAAAAAATTGAATCATCATGCATATATAATATTATCAAGACATGCTCCATGAATGCATGTTTAATTAGTTTTTCTGGACGATTTTTCCATCATAGCTTCAAAATATTAATTTCTAGTGTTGCAAATGAGGGTGCAGAATCATTAAACACATGAATGGTGTTGGCTGGTAGTTACAAGTTATTTATAAAACAATTAACTAAATAATCAGCTAACCACCCAATTTGGATGAAATCACTGCTTAATTAAGTTAATGACATTGTTAACCTTCATACTTGGAAAATTTTCAGCAATCATAAATCACAAACCCTGCTGAAATTTTTCATTGGTGATTTACCAACTAATGTTCTGGTTTGCTATTGCCTGCTAGAAAACGGAAAAAGTTAATCACTTGTTAAAGTGATATTTATAAAAATAAAAATGTATATTGTAACATTCAAAAGAATCGAGAACTATTAATAATAGTTTTCAAAAAATATTACTTGTAAAATTTTTAGGGATGAAAATTTATTCTTAACAGTCATCTTCTAAAACTATATTTTTAAAAAGTTGTAGAGATAATATTTGTCGATAATATTTTTAAGTAAAGGACAAAGTTCGTTCTCAATATAGCTAAAATTTAGATAAAGACGATGTTTCTTTTAATCGTCCTTTTGTCTCATCCCTAAACGTATTTTATTTTATAGTGATAATTAATGAATAATTCTTTTTAAATTTAATAAAAATAGTATATCGAATGTAAACTTTAAAATGAGAATAAAATAATCTTTGATAAATGTCTATAGACATCCGTTAATTGGATGTCTAAAAAAATTTTAAAAAAATTACTTTAACTGATTTAGACTTTCTTCTAAAAAAGCCTAAATTTTTTTCTATAAAAAAATCTTATCTCAACAATAAAAAATTATAAATATTAATATTTAAATTTTAAATTTATTAAATATTAATTTATTAAAATATGAAAGGAGATACGAATTCAAATGTCTCATGCTTGATGTTACAACTAAGCTTAACATTCTTTGTTTGGGTCATCTGTGATGTAACCAAAGTAGGTAATAATTGTACCTAAGTGGAAGATACGGAAAAGACATACTAATATTTGCAGGGGAGATTGAGAATAATCAAAAAAATAAAAGATAAAAAAAAAGGGCATGTAGGGCAAAAAGTTGATAGAAATGTTGATAAAGAATGATTAAGGGTTGGATAATAAAATTAGTTTTGATAAGATTAAAGACAATGATGGAGGTGAGATTAGTTACTTAAAAATAAAATTGGATAGTATAGTAGTGATATTAAAATTAGTGGTGAAAAATACGTTTGGACACGATCACAACTTTAGCTAGAAGATCAAAATAACATAATAAGCATTAAGGACATTTCGTTAAGATGTACGTGTATGTATATAATAAATAATTAAAAATTATTAAACTTATAATTATATTAAATAATAAAATATAAATAAAATTACTTGTCATGAGGCCATTATCCTCTTCCTAAAAGACATATCTAATGAGGTGTGTAGCGCAACTGCTTATATGCCAATGACTTTCCCTTTTGTATCCGCTGTGGGATTAATACACCCTTTTTACTTCTTCAGAGCGCTTGGTATTACATTCTCCCGCACTGAATCTTGTGACACCCTCGTTACAAGCTAATTCACTATTTCTGCCTACCTTGCCCCTTGGGTGTTTGATTTGGAGTTACAGTTGGTTCACCCTACCTACCTTACTTGTTAGGGTGTTCGACGTGAAGATGGTCAAGGGTTGGCTTTGATACTAACTTGTCACAAGGTCGTTACCCTTTTTCCAAAAGACATATTTGATGAAATGTGCAGCACACCTGCTTAAATGTCCAAAGACCTTCCTTTTTTATCCGATGTAGGATTAATGCACCATGTCTACTTCTTTAGAGCACTTGACGTGACATTTTCCCCCATCCAATATCATGACGCCCCTTCTCACGGGCTTCTCCACCATTTTGGCTTACCTCGCCCCTGAGGTTTCTACATGGAGACACGATTGGTCCACCTATTTACCCCATTTGTTAGGGCACTCGACGTGAAATCGAATAGTCAAAGGTTGGCTTTGATACCATTTCTCATAGGACCATTACCCTTAGCTATTTTCACTTGATATTACCCTAATCATAAGTCAAGCTTGGTGAACTATCTTATCTTTCAAAGCTGATCAAACAAGTCTGCGATGAGTAGGATTGCGTATTTCTTTTTCACAATGAGTTTATTGAGTGCTCATAGTCTATGCATGGCCTTAAGGACCTATCACACTTCTACTAAAACAAAATCGATGCACCGAACAACACTGTGGATGGTCTAATGTACCCAGCATCTAAAAGCTCCTTCAACTATCTTTCTAACTCATTTAACTCTGGTGGTGACATTCAGTACAGGGCCTTAGCTGGTGGTTCGGCATTGGGCATTAACTCAATCTTATGATCCACCTCTCTCTAAGGTGGTAGCCTCCTTGGCAATTCTTTAAGTATCACATCCTTAAAAGATTGAAGCACTTCTAGCATCTCCAAGGGAGTCTTGTCCATAGGTTTCTGAGGCTCATCGAACTTTAAGGCTGCCAAGTATTTGACTTCTTTATGCACTCTTTTAGAAAGCTAGATTATAGACGACACCTTGGCTTTGACATTTATCTCTCGATTCACCAGCATAATGCATTAATAACAGACATTTAAGATACATATGCAATCGATGAATGGTACAAGGAGAGCATTAGTTCGATCAAGAAAATTCAAGCCAACCATACAGTCATAGTCGTCAAGTGGTATAACCTCAATGGTTTCCTTGCCTTTCTAGTCTCCAAGTTCTAAATCCATTCCTTTTGTGACACTCATGGTTGGGGCTTCCTTTGAGTTGGCTATCTTGATCCACCCAATTGTCTTCTTAACTTTAAGATCAAGATTTTTGGCAGCCTCCTCAGATATGAACAAATCTAATGATCTCGTGTTAACTAAAGCACTTATTTTTCTGCCTACAATAGAAACATCCACGAACATTAGCCTTTTTTGTTTTCGACGCCTCTTTGCCTTGATAGAACTCATGATCGAACCAAGTTTTATGGTCTTATTTTTAGGCTCATCATCTTCCTTCTTGATGAAGGAAAGCTTAGTTCATTTTAGGCAATCTCACATCCAGTGCGGACCATCACATAAGAAACATTTCACCGACTCCTTGTCTTTTTTCTTATCCCATGGCTTGTTGAACTTTATTGATGACTTTCCATCGTTATTTTTGGATTTAGGTCTTTCTCTTCTCCACCATTGCCCTTACCCTTGGGCTTAGAAGACTCAGACTTGTCCAACTTCTTTGTGCAAAGCTCGATCAAGGATTCCACTATAGTCATGGCTTTGGTAAAGTCCTGGACACCTTTTCACTACAACTCTTGCGTAGCCCATGGTTTGAGTTCACATGTATAAGAAGAATGCCTCTTTCTCGCCCAAATCTAAAATCTAGAGCATCAGTTCGCTAAATTCTTGAACATATTGTCGAACTGTGCCTTATTGCGTAAGTCATCGTAACTTTGCAGGCACCTTATCCTTGACATACTCCAGGTGGAATTGCTGCCTAAACTCTATTTAGAACACTTCCTAAGTTCTAATAGTACTGCCGCCACGCTTTTCATCGTTGCATCGATGATGTCACTACAAAAGAGCCACATCGATAAAATACATAGAGCCAGTATTTACCTCAGTGGCATCATTCGCGATGCCTATTGCTCGTAAGTAATGTTCCATCCCCCACACAAAATTGTCTACATCTTTCACAAACCTAGTTCCCTTAAACTCTTTTGGCTTGGGGATCTCCATCCTTTGCTTAGGTGTCATGGTTAACACTCTACCCCCAATAACTGCTTTGCATGATGAAAGCTCCCCTATTAACTCTTTTATTTTTTTTTTCATGGCTTCTATCACAGCTTCATAGGCATTATTCTTCTGAGTGAGAATGTTTATCATCGAGTTAAGAGCACATTGCATCTCCCTCTTAAGCGTCTCCCCTGAGGAGTCTAGCTCTTTTATATAGCTCTCCACAATCTCAAAGTTCTCCCTATACCTCTAATGGTCACCTCGAGCTTAGCCACTTTGCCATCTATGACCGATAGAACATCCCTCGAACTATTGGCATTTCTTCTTCTCCCATGAGTCTATAGGACGTCTTGTGTTTGTTAAATACTAATAAAAAATTATTAAAATGATATTTATGTTAAATAAATAATAATTTTATTAATGGAAACATATCAAATAATATTTTTACATATATTTTTTAATATTAATGCTACTATTTATTTTTAATTAATTTATATTAATTTTATAACAATAATAAATTTTATATATTATTATATAAAATAAAATTATTTATTGTATAATAATAAAATTTATTAAACTTATTTTTTAATTTAAAAAAAAAAAAAGCCATGAGGGTTTGAAAAGTAAAAGGCAGGGCCTTTTACCCCATTGGCGCTTAAGGCGCCAGTACGAATTGCAGGATTTGGCACAGTGGAAAGTGGAAACACTCCACCGTGCTGCACCGAGGATAACCCAAACGGATCAAACAATTAGTCAAAGAGAATATTCCCTCAAAATACCATCTCACCACAGGGTCGATTAAATCCAAAGGATTCTAAGACGCTTATAAAACCAAACAACCTTGATCAGATGTCCATCTTAATCGGTAATTCCTTAATTAAAACCTTAATAGATTTTTATTTAATTTATTTTCCACATATAAATCTATATATTAATAATAAATTATGTGACATTACTTAGTATAAAGTGTAATTATTAATTTTTATTTTTAAGATTTATTAATAAAGTGTTATCATATAGTTTATTATTGTATACGGACTCAACTTTAATTACTCAATTAACTTCCTACCCTTACCAACACTTGCTGGATCAAATGAAAAAAATTCGATGTTCCTCAAATAAATAAAGTCTCGATTTTAAATTTTACGAGTAAAAAAATATAAGCTAAAAGAACTTTACCTAATTAGAGATTTGATCGCAGTTGACTCCAGTCAAGTCGAGGTATAATGTTATATCGAATACAGAAAGGTCTGAGAAGGAAAAAAAAAATGAAAGAAAAGCCTTGCCACCTTCAGTGTCTTTTGCTCCAGCTCTTTCCGCTTTCAAACCTTCTTTAAACCAAACATTTGGACAACCTTCACATAAATCTGACACTCCCGAAGTCAGTAATCTAGTAGCTAGTCATGGAGATGGCCATGACAATAGACAACGCCTTCAAGGTCGACTTTCCTAGCAGCAGCAGCAGCAACACCACCAACACCACTACAGATGATGACCCAGCATGTACCTGGAACAATTGGGAACCAGCAGTTGTTGATTGGGACACGTTATCAAGTGATCGTGATGCGTTTCAAGGCCTCATTGAGTCGACGGCTGGCTTTTGTGGTAGGCCATGAAACGAGTTACTCGGCGGTCTCAACTGATACGATCGTTGCTGACGAAGAAACGAACGGTGAGGATTTCAAAGGGTTGAGGTTGGTTCACCTGTTGATGGCCGCCGCCGATGCACTAGCGGGGGCTACAAAGAGCCGTGAACTGTCTCGGGTGATATTGGTTCGACTCAAGGAGTTGGTATCCCCCAATGATGGAACCAACATGGAAAGGTTGGCGGCTTACTTTACCGAAGCCTTAACAGGGTTTACTGAAGTCTGAGCCGGCGGGGGTGGCCAGGGGAAGCGCTTGATTACCAATGGAACTCGGCATCACGCCGTGACGAGCATCATCAAACGGACATGCTTGCAGCTTTTCAGCTGTTGCAAGACATGTCTCCTTACGTTAAATTTGGTCGCTTTACGGCCAAGCAAGCAATCCTTGAAGCCCTGACTCATGACAAGAGGGTCTACATAGTAGACTACCGACACCATGGAAGGGGATCCAATGGGCGTATTTGATGCAAGCATTGGTGTCTAGGAAGGACGGACCACAAATTCCACATCTTAGAATCACGGCTTTATCAAAAGGAGGCGGCGGCCGGCGATCAATCGGGATAAATCAAGAGACTGGTCGACCGTTAGTGGCTTTCGCAGCCTCCATTGGGCAGCCCTTTTCATTCCATCAGTGTCGACCCGACTCCGATGAAACGTTTAGACCGTCGGCTTTGAAGCTAGTAAGAGGAGAGGCCTTGGTGATTAATTGTATGTTGCACTTGCCTCACTTCAGCCATCGACAGCTTGGTTAGTCGCTTCATTTTTGTCAGGCGCCAAGACCCTGAACCCAAGATTGGTGACCTAGTGGAAGAAAAAGCCGGACCCATTGCTTATGGTGGATTCGTGGAGCGGTTTATGGACTCATTGCAATAATACACCGCCGTATACGAC